>CAOIUN010000150.1:0-147987 GCA_948294485.1 Mansonella sp. 'DEUX'
ACTACTACGACTACTACTACTACTACTACTACTACTACTTCTAATAATAATAATAATAATAATAATAATAATAATAATAATAATAATAATAATAATAATAATAATAACAATAACAATGATAATGATGATAATAATAATAACAATGATAATAATGTGATAGTAACAATAATAATAATAATGATAATAATGACAATAACGATAATAACTATAATAATAAGAACAATATCGATAAGACTAATAATAGTAATACTTCTCTTTTTTCTAAGTTTAAATGTCTGTCGGGTTAATAAACCTTTTGCTGTTCGTGCAAGAAATTGTACAACGCTTAATCCTTCTACTAATTTGTTAATTATTTAAATAATTTACAAAAACTTGTTTTACGCAAATTGATCATTTTATTTGCCGTTGAATATTGTTAATACAGGTAAAATGGGTAATAAATTGAGAAAAGCACTTGTTTTCATTAAAATGATAAATGATGGTAAGCAGTGGAAATGGGAATTGAGTTTATGCATTAATTAAGCTAAATACAAAGTTGAGTAAAAGGTGTATGCAATATTCAATTATCACAAAGCTAAATATAAGCATCAATAGATGGAATTATTTAAAATTTAATTTCTATATTTCTTGAAGTGAATTTAAGCAATACATTGAATTTAGGAACCAATTAATTTCCTGTTTTAATATAAGTTTAATTCACCTGGTAAATATTTCTCATCCAAATTAGACACTTCTCTCTGCCATTTCAATCTTTAATTTCCAGTTCTATCAAATCAATTATTTGATTCTATCATTATTTGAATGCTTTTTGTTGTTTCATTGAATTTTCATTAAAACTATATTATTATTACATTATCATTAAGAATCATCATTGAAATTGACGTACTCATTACTGTTATTACTATCATTCGCAATATCATTTTAATAAACAGTATTATGTACTTTTGATTTTTCTAATTATTTTAAACTTATCAAAATTGCTTACCTTACCGTTGTTTTTGCTTTTTGCTATTATAATAGTCCATTATTATTTCCTTTATTATTATTATTACTATTATTACCACTATTGTTATTCTTGCTATTATACTATTGTCATTATTATTTCTATCATAATCCTTATCATTATTATCACCATTATTTTTCTCACCATCGTTGCTATCACTATTATCATTATCAATCTTGTTAGGACACAAAGGATTATTTCAACCTTTATTGCAATAAATTAGCAAATCAGAAATCTTCTTAAAATGTTTCTGAGAAATTCCAAATGTGTTCGTTTTTAATAAACAATGCGGCTTTTGGAAAAATTAAAAGTTTTTTTTCCATCCATTTCCCAAAGTTTGGATTTTATGTCATACTTATAGGGTGCAAAAATTGTTCAAAGCTACTTCTTATTTTTATTTTGCCATTTTTTTTTTCAAAAATACTCCAGGGGATTTCGGTACTTTTTCATACTATCCACTCCTATTATATTATTCATCAAAAAAAAAAAAAAAAAAGAAACGAAAGCAAACAAACAATCGCTGTCATTTATTGCTCAATTTTTTTTTGCAACAAAATGTCCAAAAGTTTAAAATTAAAATTTTTTTTTCAAAGTATGATTTTTTCCTCTCTTATTTAAAAATGCTCATTTAAGACCATTACATAATTAAGGAGTAAGATTTTGAATTTAAGATATCAGCAACTACACATTTAAAGAAATGACTGAAATTTTGATTTGTGGTACATTAGTGACTGAGTGGTTTGAATCTAAAAGGCCTAATTAAGGGATATTTAAACAAATCCAAAGTTGAAATTAAAGCAAGCGATTTTTATCCATTTAAATTGAATGCATTTTTTTTTTTTTGGCTTTTAATCATTAATCATTGCAAATTATTACCATTTTCTTAAAAGCCATTTATTATTGATATAATGCAAAAAAAATTTTTAACAAACTTAAATTTAAATTAAAAAATTTTAGATTATTTAAATTAGGAATTTTAGCTATAAAAAAAAGAAAGAAAGAAAATCCTTTTTTTTTGTCCGTAAATTAAATGACAAAAGGAAAAGGAGATGGAAGGAAGTAAAATTTTTTAAAAATTATTTGTACAATTTAATTTTATAATTTTTTCTTTTAAATTAAACATTTGTCAATTAATCAAGACTAAATTTCAACAATTAAATTTATATAGTAAACTGTAAATTTTAACAACAGTAAATAATAATGCAGCGATCATCAATAATAATTGACATAATGTTTTGTGCTGATTTTTTTGCATAAAATTAGGTCAAAATGAACGAAAACCATTTTTGCATAAATTTTTAATTTTGTCAACAATTTTATCATCTTTGAGATTTTTTTTTCGAATCTTTGACATTTAAATATGCAAAAAAAATTGATGTCAATTATTGATGACAAATTTTTTTTCCATTTATCCAATTTTTATTTTTGTCCTTTTTCTCTAAAACACACAATGCGTTATTTCGATTTGATTGATGTGATATGGGGTAAAAAGTGAAAGAATATAAAGATAATCAATTTGTTCAATTATTTCAGAAATTAGCAGTTATACTTCTTGCATATCTTATAACGAATCATTGCCAATTTTTTCACCGTATTTGTCAAGAATGGATGAAAAATGCGCAATTTGCAATCATAGTAAACAACAGGTACATTCGTTCATTTATAAAAATTTTAAATTGGTAAATTTTAATTTCAAACGGAACAAAAAAATTTGTTTTTTTTTTTTATGTGTCATTTTTCATTGGTCAGTAATATTTATATCAATTTATTGAACTAGTGGTTTCTCATTAGCCAATAACACTTGTGACAATTTATTAAACTGATAATTTTCGTAGTCAATAATATTTATGTCAGTTTATTAAACTAATTATTTTTCATTGTTTAGTAATATTTAAATGGGTATATTAAACTAGTTATTTTTTATTGATCAGTAATGCTTGTGAAAATTTATTAAACTCAGTTATTTTCGTGGCCAGTAATATTTATGCCAATTTACTAAAACTAGTTGTTTTCGTGGTCAGTTTTATTTATGTCAATTTATTACTTTTTATTGGTCAGTAATACCTGTGACGATTTATTAAACTAGTTATTTTCGCGTTCAGTAAAATTCATTTCGAATTATTAAACTAGCTATTTTTCATTAGTCAGTAATACTTGCGACATTTTATTAAACTGGTTATTTTCGTGGTCAGTAATATTCACGCCAATTTATTAAAACTAGTTCTTTTTTCAGTCAGTAATATTTGTGTCAATTTATTAAACTATCTATTTTTTGTTGGTCAGCAAGTGACAATTTATTAAACTGGTTACTTTCGCGGCCAGTAATATTTAAATAAGTTTATTAAACCAGTTATTTTTGTTGGTCAGTAATATTTAAATCAATTTATCAAACTTATATATAATCAATATATGCGAAACAAAGAGTATTTGAAGCTCATTTCGAGCTAATTACAGATAATCTTAATCAAGTATTTTCACGTTTTTCTTTAAATTTCACGCTTTTAGATTTTTTGGAAATATAAGAACATTTTTTGTATTATGAAAATTAAATTCATTTGCAAAATTTATTATAAACTGTTTCTATATTATCATCATTTTTACTATCATAATTTTAATTACTATTGTTAAATTTGTGATTATTGTTTGCTTATTGTTATTATCATCATTGCTGTCATTATTGTTGTTATTATTTTTATAATTTCATTTATTACTTGCTCTTTTCTTCATGACAATAAATAATATTGCAATAATAAAGGTAAAAGTATTTAACAATATTTTCTAATATTTTTATCATGATTATAAAGTTAAAATGATAATAAAGTAAAAAATTTAAATTTTATTGTGGCAAATTATTAAGCCTTAAATTTAACTAAGAAGATCGATCAGAATTTTTCCGCATAAAATTTATATAAATTGAAAATGAATGGAATATGACTAATTCGTTTAAATTTAATTGGACATATGTTTTACAGAGTTTTACGGGAATTGAAATCTTATAAGCAAATATGATAACAATATTGATTCGTATCATATTCCTGGATAAAATTATCATTTCTTGATGTTATATTTAAATTTATCCTTGAATTTATACTATTTCAGAATGCAGAATATACTGGTAGACATTTGCGCCGATTTCGATTTGATTCAAATGGATTTCGATCATTGTGGAAATTTTATCAACCTGATAGAACTGTAACCTCATCCCAATCTTTAGCTTATACTAAAAATGGTTTGTAATATTAATGTAAAAAAAAAAATTCCAGCGAACAATTTATCTTAATTAATTAGTAGTTATAAAAGCAATTCAGATCTGAATGATAATCTTACATTTCTTAAAGGTCAACGAAAAATTGGTTCACACAATAAGGTGAGAAGTTATCCAACGTATACCGAAAATTCGTTAGGCAAATCAATGTTGGAATGTTTACGGACGGATAGCATTCCGATCTTGAACTTTAAACAATCATTTTCAACGCTTCGACGATTTAAACGACGAAATTTGGGTTAGTTTCTTTTCGCTATTTTATTTTGTTAATTTTTACACAAATGAAATTGAATAATCCACACAATCCAAAAAAAAAAATAAAGTTCATTTATTTCATTGTAAAATTTTGCTTCGCTAATAATAAAATTTTATAATAATGATGATAATAATAATAAAAATGACATTTATAATAACTGATAGAAATAGTAAATAATGATATTGACAATCAAAAATTGATGATAACTTCAAAAGTAATAATAGCAGCAGCAGCAATAATAATAATAATAATTAATAATAATAATAATAATAATAATAATAATAATAATAATAATAACAACGACAATAATAAAATTAGCAATAATGATAATAACATCAATAATAATATTGAATTACAAAAAAATTGATGATACTTCGAAAATAATAATAGCAGCAATGACAATAATAATACTAGCAATAATGATAATAACAGCAATAAATCTTAATATAAGCAAAAGGAATTTTGTTTTCAATTAATTAACTGAAATTGTATTCCATGTGAAATGTCAATTACTGTAAAAGTGATATATTAGCATGCTGTAATTAATTTAATAATTACAAAATTATAGTTCAATAAATACATATTGGCAAAAATTAAAGCTGAACAAAGAAATGTGCAAAACTGAGAAAACTGAAAAAAGCATGGAAAATTTTATTTACATCAATCCACTTGAAAATGATTACATTTGCACTTAAATGCAGCTGTGTTAACAAATTCATTTCCATTTCAAACATTTTAGGAGAGCGTATTTTGCAAAATTAAAATTTTAAAAATTATAATTTGAATTATTTTAAAATTAAAATAACAGTTTTCTTATGGTTTATTATTTAATGTTTTCTATTTCCAGTTTCATTGTAAAATTTTTAATTTTGTCATTTTTTTTACTAGAGTAATGAAATATCTCTTTTTTTTGCAAATCACTGATTTAACAGTGATTACCTGTCAAAGTTTCATAATTTGTAAAATGTTGACAATAATTTTTTTTTTGACCTTTAAAATTTAATTCTTTAGAAATATCAAAGGAAGGAAAAAAGATTAATGATTTTCAAAGTTTTCTTTTTTTTCTTTTTCATCCTTACTGAAAACAGGAGAAACATAAGATAATATTTTATTTCTGTTTTAAATTTAATGTTAGAGAAAAATTTTGGATTCAAATCAATTAATTTAATTTTTATTAATTTTCAAGCAATTAATGTATCACACAAACCTTTTATATTTTTTTCTTTTTTTTTTTCAAATTCTCATCTATTTTACATGTTTTTCCTTTATTAATGCAAATGTATGATTCATTTATTTGATTTAAAAAATTGCTATTATTTTCAAAAAAATTTAGAGATCTCTTGCTTAGCTAATAAAATATATACAATTAATTCACTAATAATCGATTGATTGTTTACTTTTTTGTAAATTTTCTTTTTCTGATTTCTAATCAGTTAAATTAATTTGAAAGAAGGCGTTTTGCTGTAATGCATAATCATCTATATTTTTTTTTGCTAATAATGGATATGGTTAAAATTTGGGGTCAAATAAAGTTAGTATAGAAATACTTTGAAGTTTTTTCTTTTTTTTTTTTTTTTTTTTTAAATCCATCCATTTTATTTTGCTCTAGCTATTGATGGTTTTGATGTGTACATACATATGCACTTACGTCTTCGTTCATTAACTTTTGTTAATTATTATATGAAACTATTTATATTTATTTAAAAAAAAAAGTAACGAAAATTGAAAAACCTAAAATAAGTGAAATAATGAACAGAGTTATCAGTTATCATAATATTTTAGAATAGATATAGAGATGTTAATTAAATGCAACTTTTTTGTGTCAATAATTTTTTCTTTTGGCTTTTATGCTGTTTATCATCAATATAGTATCATTTGCTTGTCTTAACAACAAAGTTAGTTATTCGTAAAATTAAGTGATAAGAAGCAAAGAAAATTAGTTAATTAATTTTTTAATTCATTTAATTACTTCATACTAAGCTTGAAAAGAAAAGTAAACAAAAAATTAATAAATTAAGAAATTGAAAAAAAAAAAAAAACATTTATTCTAGAATTTTATTTATTCAAAAAAAACGGGAAACAATGAATTTCTTTTGGTGCTTTTTAAAATTTAAAAAAATCAGTAAAATAATGAAAATTTTGTGGTGATTTCTCGGAAAGTCAGCAATGAAACATGTTTCATTTATTTCATCTTTAAAATTCCCTTTTATTTTGCTTTTTTTTTTTGTAAAAAGAAGAAAAAAACGAATATAAAAATTAAACTTTTTTCTACTATCTTATACTACTATAAACTAAAAAATAAGAGTATTGGCATTGGAAAATCAAAAAACCAAAAATTTTTTTTTCTTTCTTATCCATTTCAAATGAAAAGTGCCACTCAAAAATTTGGCCAATGTTTTTTTTTTTTTTGAATTAAGCCAATATTTTTTGTAAGATGAAAGCTATTTAATATTAAAGTGATTTGTATTAACAAAACTAATGTGCATTTTCTTTATTTTAATAATTTTTTTCAGCTTTCTTTTGCTTTCCCACACCAATAATAAATTGTTTTTGAAAAAAACAAAAGTTTTTTTTTTTCTTTTTCTTTTCAAAATGATAAAAAAAACAAGAAGACTTAGTATGATTTAGGAGAGAAAGAAAAATTAGCAAAAAGAATGCGATACTTTATATATACATATGTACTCGTATACATATTTGAGTAGCCCTTAAATTTTCTCTTCAATTTTCATTTTGTTTTATTGCTAGGCTATTTTCTCGCACTCGAGCACAACAATAAAAATTGGAATTGTTAATGGAATTTTGACGATTAATGATTGTATGATCATTTAGACCAAAAAGTTACAAATATAATTTTGTGATTTAATTTTTTTAGTTAAAATTTAATTTTAACGTATGACTAGTTTTTCTTATGTGTCATTATTAATGATAATTAATATCGTTATCACAGATTTGTAACAAACATTTTATTTCGTCAATATCAGTAATTATTTTTTCTTATTTAATATCCAATTCTGTCTGCACAGTAATTTTAAAAGTATCCAAAACAATTATTATTTTTTTCGTTTCTATAAAGTGTTAGTGATAAATCGCACTTTATCACGATAATCGATTGTAAATTCAGAGAAAATTAACAAAGCAAAAATTTAATTTTGAATTTCATTGCTAATACAATTTGACGTTATTTATATTTTGCAAAATTTTCTCCCTAAAAAATGTCAAAATCAAACCAATCATTTTTTCGGAAAATGTTGTCATCTGATGTCAAATTCATTCATTGTAATTCTTTGAAGTACATTGTTCATTTACTACGATATCACAGAGATAGCGCATGCAATTTTTCCACGCACGTTAAATTCACACAATATTACAGGTAACGTATGCAATTTTTTATTTTTCTTCACTATACCGTACACCCACAGATACTGTATACTACAGTATTTCGGATACTAATGCGTTTGAATTAAATACAATAATTATCACAAACTTACTCCATTATATTCATTTTGCATAACATTTCCGCTCATTTCTCTGCCCATCTAATATTGTTAAAATTAAGTTTTAATTATTTTACTAACTTTTTTCCAATTTCTCTGGTAAAGAATGAAATTTAAATAAATGATTGGCAATTATTTGCCTTTATCTACAGTAATTAATTAACAAATTTAATCAACTAAACTTTAATGCTTCATTGCATTGCAGTAATGTCAAAAAAAAAGGTTTTTTGAAAAATCAGAGGCAGAAGAATTTGATAATCACAAACAAATAAAAGAAATTTTTTTGAAACTTTTTGATGAATTTTTCACATTTTCTTCTTCAATTAAGTGCAATTACTTTTTTTACTTTGCTTTATTTCAAACTGACTTCTTTTCTTTATATCTTAAATTTACTTACTTGCAAATATGTTAGCACAAAATTTTTAACAATATTTTAGCCCAAAAAATTTTTTTCCAAATTATAATTGAAATAATAGAAGAAAAAAAAAATTTCAATCAAATTTTGATTAACATTAATTTCTAACAGAACTTTTGTTATTACTAATGTAATACTGCAATTAAAATCAAACACTGAGTGAAATAATGAATTAATTAAAAAATTGATTGAAATTTTAAAATGTTCGAATACAGCAATTTCATTCTTATTTAAAATAATTTTCACTTTTCCTTTCCTTTTAAAATTTTAGCGATTTCATTTATGTGTCATCAATTTGAAATGATGAAAATTTTAAAAGAATCCATAAATTTCGTTAAAATTTATAAATTAAAAAAATGAAAAATCAAATTTTATTTATTTATAATCGATGATCATTTTTATTATTATTGGCAGCAAAAGCAAATCTTTTTGTTTTTGAAATTACTTATCACATAGACATTTCCGTTATTTCATCAGTTCTTTTTTTTTTTCAAAAACTTTAGGTTTATTTTGTTAAGAATTTTAGAATTTTCGAAAAGAATTCTATTGAAAAAGATAAGTGCCAGTTTTTTTTTAACATATCAAATTAAATTCAATCTTTTCATTATTTCGAAAAAATTTCCAAATCACACTTTTTTTTTTGACCAATCTTATTTGTTTTACTTCGCTGCGTCATCTATTAGAAAATCCAAAAACGATTACTGTTACTTTTACATTCAGTTAAATTTCATTTGTCACATAACGAATGTATTTTGCTTTTTAATAAGTAAAGAGCGAAAAAGAAATCGTCAATTATTATTTCATCTTTTATCTAATTAATGTAAAAGATTTTTCAAATTTTCAGTTTGAAAAACTTTTCACTTTTCAAATTTGAAATTTTTAAGATTTATAAATTTTTTGACAGAAAAAAATTAAAAATCAAATGACAAATATTTTGTGAAGGCAAAAAAAAGCAAAATTAAACATAAAATGAATTTTAGAAAAGGAAAAGAAGAATGGCAAAAAAAAAAAAGAAAAATTGAATTTTAAAAATTGTGAAATATTATATGGAAAGAAAGAGAAAGAGAGAGAAAAAAAGCAGTTCAAAGCAAATTTTAGAGAAATTGCTAGAAAGAATGAAAATAAAAAGAATGAAATATTTCAAGAGAGTTAAAAAAAAAATTAGGAAAGGGAAGATATATCACTGAGATAAAAAGGAATGATCAAAATTAATTCTTGTATACTTTTATCAATCATTTCTTTAGCATAGTATATAGCTAATATTACTGATCATTTCACATATCACAAGGCACAGATGGTCAGTCGATTATTTGAGGTTGTAGCAAAGGTCATCATCAGTAGGGATATGAATGAGATGAATGGGATCATACCCATCCTTCACTTGCTTTACTTTCTTTTCCGTTTCGTTTCCCTCACATAGTTTGTTAATAGTGCTGTAATATTTTCCGGAAACATTACAATTGTTTTGATTTATCAATATTAATCTCGGGATTGATAAAAGATTATATCTGTTAGAAATCCTTCGGAAATTCTCAAAAGATTATATAATTGATAGCAGTGCTCAATGATGTTGTCGAAATGAATAATTTTTTATGAATTTACTCATAATACGGTAAAGTTTTAGAAGTTATCCGGAATATTAGAGATGAGTAACTCTTCTCGAAACTGACCTATTATATTATTATATAATTCATTTAAAGATTTGATTAAAAATTCAAAATAATTATTTAATTCAAGAAATTCACTCATTAGACGTCAAAAAAAATTTCCTGAATTATTTTAGGAAAAAAAACCGGGCTTCATATGTATGATTCTAGTTTTTTAGTCATTTCTAAAAAAAATTTCGTTTTTTTTTCCAGACGATGTTAGTTTTTCAAATTTCATTGAATCATTAAAAAGTTTTTATATTTCTAAAATAAAAAAAATTCTAATAATTTTGAAAGAAAATCCAAAATTGCTGTTTCCTTTTTTTTTGAAAAAAAAGAAAAAAAATATTGAATTTTTTCTAATCGATAAAAACTTATTTCATTTCAGTAAATCAAAATATACAATATATTTGACATCATAGTGATGATTGATATATCTATCATTTTTATCAATCTAAATACAATATTAAAATAGCAAAAGGAATGGATATGGAAAAAAATTTTTTTTTCCTTTTGCTGGGTTTGCTGAAATGAATTTATGGTTAGGATGGGAAACAAGAAACAAGAAAACTTTTATTTCTATTGTTTTTTTTTGCTAATTTTCAGAAATTTTTGCGCATCATAATAAAAGTGAAAAGTTCCAGGTGTTTTACACATTGTAATAAAATTTGCAAATTTCTTTGAAAAAAAAATTAAAAAAAAAAGCGAATAAAATGAAACAGCTGCCTTTATTTTGCTCATTATTTTTCATCACATCATCTTTTTTCATCATAATTCAAATTAATTTAATTTCAAATCGATGAATGATTGCAATTGTATAAGATGATTTTCGAAAGAACGCTGATTTACCAATTATTGATTCGGAATATTTCAATTTTTAATTATTTTCATTATTTCGTAGACAGAGAGAGAAGAGGTGTGTAATTTGCCAAATGAAAAATTCACTATAACCTATGAACTTTTATTTTAATGGCAATAACAATGGATTAATCAAATTAAAATATCACAATGTCGTATTTTTAAAATTTTCGTTTTTCTGTGGTACACATCATCGTAACCTTTAGCCTTTTAACTACTTAATTTTCTAGGCAAATTACATAATTAAATGCTTAAATCTAAATAACATCAGTTTTTTTACTTTTTAATCCATCGTAATGGAATTGAAATAACTCACTGTCTTACTTTTTATCTTGCGTGAACAGATGAGCAATTTATTTCTTCTAACACTGATAACCGTCTAATTTATCCTGTAATCTTTAACCCCATTAATTTAATGATCTTGGTAAATTACTCGGTAATGTTGAAATGAGTTTGAAGTATTTCATTTCTTACTTGTCACTTCATCATAACAGAAACGCAACTTTTTTTTTCTCGACGATATCTGCTGTAACATATGACCCATTAATTTTGACCGAATTGCTTCGGTGATTGTTACTGTCATGAAAATGCGGGACGAGAAAGAGTAAGGACGGAGGAGTGATGAGAGTGGTGAAATGCTTTTATAAGCGAAAATTACATTTTTATTTTGGAGATCTGTTTCATTCGATTATTTCGAACTTCTTGTGAATTTTTTTTTCTTCCTTTCTTTCTTATTTTAAATAAGCCAAACAAAAATTAAATATTTTTTCGAATTGAAATTTGAGAAATTTTTAAATTTTGCAAATATCGTTTGCTTGCTTGTTTTTTCTTTCTCTTAGATTCCGTTATTTATTTTTGATCTTTATTTATGTTTGACTTTGCATTTTTGCTTAAAAAGAAAAGTTTAACTTCCGTCAATATTCTATTCTATTTCATTTTTCTCTTCTTAAAAGTTTAAGATTAGCGCTTCTGAAAGGACATATTGAATGACTAATCCTTTCGAATGGCTTGCTTGTTTGTTTAGTGAGCGCTAAATGTCTTAGTGTGAAACTTTTTGCGCTTTCCTATTCGTGCAAAATCTATTTTTGTGAAAAGAGACAAGGCATTGGAAATGTGAAAATTAGGTATAAAATTCGTATGAATCATGGAATGTTTTTTTGGTGAAACCAACGTAGAGCGGACCGGTAAAAAGCAGAAAATTCACTGCAAATTTTTATATGAGATCCGTAAGAAACGTGAAAATTAGCTGGTCTTTTTTCCATGTGAAACTAGTAAGAAACGTCAAAATTAACTTTCTTATTCGTGAGGAACGTAAAAATTCATTTGCATATTTGTGAGGAACGTGAAAATTCATTTGCGTATTTGTGATGAACGTGAAAATTCATTTACGTATTTGTGAGGAACGTAAAAATTATTTTCTTGTTTGTGAGGAAAGTGAAAACTGGCTAAATTTTTTCCATGTAAAACTTGCAATAAATTTGAAAGTTGATCAAATGTATTTCATTCACAGCATAAATTTGCACATGAAAATTGTAAACTGTCGCGAAATTCAATTGTATCACATTCGTTTAATAAAAGGATGGCATTGTTTGATGACAATTATTACCTATAAAATCAATAATAACAATGTCTTTTGTGTACAAAAGTATCACCGTATCATGGCTGGTAAAAAATTATGAATGAAGAATGATCGGAATGATCGAAGTGAAAGATGAATGATCCATTTAAAAATATTTACGTCAGAATCTCTATATAATTGTACATCATTTACTACGTACTCTATCCGTATTCACTGTTCATGAAAATTAGTGAGTAGTAAATAATTAGTGCATATGTAGCTATAAATATGCAAATGAAACACTATTTCCCATATGTTTCAATTTTACTATGTCACTGCATAAATACAAATCAATGCATATTAATTTTGCATCTTGTTTCGAAAAATTTAATTTAAAGTTTTAATTCTAAAAATAATTAAATGAGTGAAATTTCATGAAAATATTATTTCTAAATTTACTTATTTTCTAATTTTTTTTCTTTTTTTTTTGCAATTAAACAAATGCAAGTTATTTCCAAATAAATTTAGAAATGATTAAGTAATTAACTTTTGTTGTTTTATCAATTATAATAACTTTTATTATCTTATCATTAAGACTTCAATTTTGTTTTTTGTTTTGCTTTAAATAGATTTGCAAAGCTGCTTGTCACCATTTGATTTTTGGCCTAATATGATTGTTTGATTTAATCAAAAACAATTTTTGGTATGATATGCTTTTTGATAGTTACAACAGATATCATAGTTAGGAGACAACAAATTTATCATCTTACCACTATCATTTCGATTTTTGATTTCGCTTTTCTTTTTTTTTTTTCGATCGATTTGCTAATATATCAGAACTATTTCTGTCATTTCAATTATAACTGAAATATTACTTACAAATTACTGCTAATAGCATCAATGATCTATCATTTCGTTGCAGATAATTCTCAGTCTTATCATTTTTATAATCAATGAAATCACTATTGTGTACAACATGAAAATGAACGCGTAATTATTACCATTGTCATTTATAATCATCACTGTCATTATTATATCAATTATGCTATCATCTATCATCATTAACACTGTCATCTTTGTCGACAAGCCATTAGCAAAACTGATCGAACATTATCACTGCAATGATCGTATTGCAGTGATAATGTTTGTTCAATCCATTTATCCATTATATTATTGATTAAAAAACTTTATGAAATAAATAAATTAATTACAAATTTTACAAAATCACTTCTTTTGATAAATAATTTATGCATTTCAAAATGATAACCTAAAAGGTTATGATTAAAGTTAATTAACCTTAACTTTAATTCTATTAGTTTTATTTTTTATTATTAATAAATAATTAGAAGAAAGTAACCAGTTGAAGAAAAAATAAACAATTAAACAAAAATAAAAATTTTTCAACAAATAATTTTAATTATATTTCCAAAACTTTTGCCAAAAATAATTACTTGAAAGTTAAAATATGAGTAAAGAACTGTTCAATTTTTGCAACAGGGAAATATTTTTGTTTGGGTAAATTATTCTAAATTATTTGAATTTTAATTTAACTTGTAACACATATGAAACATTTCACACGTGCATCAGTCATGCATGCATTTTTATTTTACCTTGATTAACCTAACTTAAATAACACGTATGAAATATTTCACACGTTTAACAAAGGCATTATTGCAGCATTGCGGTATTGTTTAAAATTAATTGCGGAAAATTTTTTCTCAATAAATGCAATTTTTTTTTCCATAAAAAAGAGAAATGCAATTAAATGTATTTCTATCACCAATTAAATCCCTTCTCACATTTCATTTTGTTTATTTCCTTTCTAACAAATTCCTTTCATTTTACAAATCCTTTGAGATCCATTTCTCCTCTTGCCTTCATTCAGTAATTCTTCGTCTAAAAAATAAAATTTGAAAAATTCTTATATTTAAAGTATCTTAAATATTAATACAAAAAAAAAAGATTGAACAATTATTGATAGTAGAAATATATTGAAGTACATTTCCAGTACTGAGTTAATTATATAACTTTGATCATAATGTTTGATTCCAGGAGATTTATTAATTATACATAATCAATATTATACATTTCATTTCTCACATAACTATAATTAGCATAATTAGCAGAAAAAGAAAAGCACGATTGCATTTGTTTAATTAATTGTGATTATTCCAAAAAAAAAAAAATAATTTGACTTTAAGCATAACGTGCAAATTTTAATTGTTACTCACAATTATGTCCAGACATTAACAATGTCATAGGTCATTAATTTAATTTTAATTCATTATTCTATTTTTTCCATAAAAAAAATTTACCAGAATTTATTCACTTTGAATAAAAAAAAACCAAATTATCAGTTCATCTGCAAAGCGTCTTTTCTGTACTTCTTAACTATTTAAATGATAATAAGAAATCTAAAAATATGAAATATCTAAATTCATTTCTTTTGAAATTTTATTTTATTTTATGAATTGAAAAATTAAATTGTTTGAAACGAAATGAAATTGTAAAAATGAACAATTGAAATTCTTTCCACTTTTTTTTTCTTTGTTTTAATTAACTAATAAGAAATGAGTTGAAATTCGTTGATAGTCGCTGAAGGTCAAAGCAAAAATTTCACAAATCTTTTTTTTTTGAAATGTTTGGGAAGTCAATTGTTACAGTTGTCGCACAATTTATTAATTTTTTTTTTTTTTTTGTTCTTACTAACTTCTTCTCAGTCAATCACAACACGAATGACAATTTTACAATTGTTTCGCTTGCACAACACATTTTTATTAGCGCCTTCTATGTGATAAATATCACATTACACATTTCTCTTATCGTTATTTCATTTCCGATATTAACATATGACATTTGTGTGATTTGACTAGTTTTGCTTTTTTTCCCAATAAAAATTACTTTCGGGATTTAATTTTTAGTATAATTAAATGCTGAAAGTATTTAATTATTTAGTTCGGTATTTAATTTTCAATGCTTCATTGCTGATTGTATTGAATTTTATTTCTTATTTAAGAAACATTCGTTGTTATACAATTGAATGCTATTTTTTTTTTTTTTTTTTTTTAAAGAAACATTGCATTTTCGTTCATTATTCTTTATTAAAACTATATTTAACTTATGTAGTATGCAGAATTTAAGTTTTAAATTTTTTAAACAAGATTGCTTTGTATCGGAAAGTAAATATCGAACGTAACCTTTTAAAGAGAATAATAGCTTAGTTATCTGCACTACTCATATAATATATTAAATTTAAATTTCGATTTTGTTTTCCAAAGAAAACTACATTCAGTATTTAACTTTTCAGAAACACATGCTCATATAATTTATTAAATTTAAATTTTGATTTTATTATTCAAAAAAAAAAAATACAATCAGTATTTAATTTTTCAAACATCACAGATACTGTTTGTTGTTGTTATTTTGTGGTGAAATTTTTTCGTTTTTATTTTTGCCATCAAAACCACAATTAAAAGTTTGAAAAATTCCCGAGCATATTTGACATCAATCTTCGGACATTGACCGTAAAATTATTGGTTTTATTTTGTCGCGGGAATTGCATCAAATGCAAACATTTTCTAAACATATATTTCTTTTTATTGATTAGGTAAAAATTTCTTCTGGATATCATTTTAATACGCTGCAAGAAGATAATAACAATTCTTTTTCATAATGGAATATTCGTTGAATAAGAGCAAATCATTCAAGTCTAAAATATACCTAATCTTCGATACAGCACTCAAATTAAATTTTAACAAAACTTTCTTACTGTTATTGCAAACATAGGTATTAGGTTGGATGACAGCAATAAAGAAAGTTTAAAAAGTATTTCTATCTGAATAAGTTATGAGGAAATTTTCCAGGATAACACGTAATTTTCTGATTAGCAAAATAGAATGTACGAGGACAAAAAAAACATTTGTCAAAATTTAGGTCCATTCATTTGAGAATTCAAGATATCTATATAATGTAAAATTCTAGAGGGAATTTCACTTAAAAAATCTTTGAATATTTATTGGTTAAAATGTAAATACTTAATAAAACGTCTAGCCATTGATTGAACTGTATCATCGCTTCATAACTGGAATTGAAATTAAAAATTTAATTCCATATTTTTTGTCTTCATGTTACTCTTATTGATTAATATATATATGGATTTTCATCACAATCTTGCCAAATACTTTTTCACAAAGTTCAGTTGTTGATTTCTTACTAAAAAATAATATCAATTTTTCAAGTTCTAAATCTTTTAATTCATTTCATTTCGGAGCAATTCAAATTTAGTCTAAAGATTCCACTTCCAAGTTCTATTATAAATTCCAATTTTGTTTTATATTATCTTGAAGAAATTTTGCTTTTTGTTGTTTTTTTTTCTTTTTAAATCATAAATAATAAAATGTCGCTATTGAATATATATTCTCTTCACATATTACCGTAATTCATAATTTTAATTAATTATGTTTTCGGTATTTCGATACCAATTTAAATTCATTTAAGCAAATATTTTGCATAGTTTAAATTGGATATGTCCTATCTTTTCCATTCTATCTTAATTAGTTCGATAAAAATTATTTCTTTCAATATTAATTCTATTACTAATCTTACTTGATTGGTTAAAAAATTTAAAAAGCCTGAATATTAATACAATTACTCGTGCAAAATATAGTATTTATTATTTCAAAATTGAATATCTGAAATGGATCGTGTTTTTCGATATCGTGTTTTCTTCTCTTTCTTGAAGCAGCAGAGAGGCAATTTAAAAATAAGGAAATTTTTGTTTTTTTTAAGGATTTAAAAACAAAAGGAGGATGGAATTGGACGATCTTGGATTGCCACCGTATTCACGATTTTCGAGCATTCGCGGTAAAACAAAAATTAATTATTATTATTTTTTTTAAGACAAAAAATAATTTAAAAAAAAAAATAATCTTTGATAAATACTTTAAAATATTTTTTTTTGCAGAATGCTTTTTTAACCGGATTAACGAAAAATTCTTTACCGGATTAATTTTGTCGCATGTATACCAAAATTCATTTTTGCTACTGATTGTGTGTGATCCAATCACTGTAAAAAAATTTTCTGGTTTAAAAAAAAGCTAAAATATATAGCCATCAAATTATTATTCGTTTTCAATTCTACCGTTGTTCAAAGAAGTTTGCAAAAATACGGCTAATATTTTCACCCGTTCCAATTTCTGTCTCCTCGATCCACTCCCAGCATCTGTTTGCTGTTGATTATTTACTTTGGAAATAAAATTTTAGATAAATGATAAGTTTAAATTTAAATTTAAATTAGATATTTACAACATTTCCAAATTTTCAGAAAAAATCAAAAAAAAAATCCTAAATTTTTAGGAAAAGTTCAAAATTTCCTAAAATCTATAAGAATTATCAACTCAAATTTAGTTATTTCATTAAAGAAAATTTTTTCAATAACAAAAGCTATAAAATATATTTCAGAAAAAAAAATTTTTAATCAAAATCCAAATAATTTTATTTGAAATGAATTTTTAATTTTTAGAAATTTATATTTTAGAAGAAAGGCAAAAAGCATTTGAAAGCTAAAATATCATTCATTTTATTCCTTGCCTAATAAAATATGAAAGATTCAAATTGAATAAAAGGAAAGAATATAAGAAAGAAAAAAAAAATCAATTAAACTACTCCAATATAAATTTCAAGGTAAAAAAATTTATCGATCCAAAAATAAATTTCATCTCGTAGCAAACTTTTTTTTCTTTTTTTGCAACACACAATTTAAAAATTGTTCGCTGGAAAATTTCTATTGGTGCAAAATTATTACATATAATGTGTGTGTCTGTGTGTGTGTGCGTTTTGTGCGTTTATTTTGTTTTCCTTTTTTGTTGTGAATAAGAAAAAACTGTGGGAAAAAAATTTTTACATGAATTTTAAAGAAAGCAAATTTAAAACATTATCAATTTTTTTCCTTTTTTTTTTTTTACAAAATTGATTAGTATTTGAAGTAGTGTACCTATAAAAGTGGAAAAAGGAGAGAAAATGTCCTCAAAAAAATTTTTTTTGTCGCTTTCTAAAATATGAAATTAATATAATTTACGTATAACTAAATGCTTTTTAAAGAATGTAAAAAAGAGAGAAAAATACGGAAAGAAAAAACGGTGAAAATTTAACAATGAAACGGTAAATTGCCGCTTTACACACTAATTAAACTTTTAATGTGTGTAATAATTTTTTTCCTCTCTCTTTTCTTTCATCCATACAATTAATAGTAATTTTAATTAAACTGAAAAAAATTATCTTTTTTCATATATTTTAGTCATATTTAAATTATTAAAATTATGTAAAAAACAATCTTTTCAACAAAATTTATTTTAATAAATTTTATTGAATATATTCAATAAAATTTTTTTCATTTTATTAATGATAAATCTTTTTTGTTTGATATTTTGTTGTTTGTTCCTTTTTTTCAACAATTAATTAATTAACTCGTTTATTCAAGTTCTTTCAAATTTGATCATTTCATCGCTTAATTAATTATTTATTTAGTAAGGTAGTAATTTGGAATGAAATGTAAAGCATTTCATGGAAGAAAAAGAAATTGCGTGATAAAAAGTCATTATTCATTTTATTTTTTTAAAAAATTTGAAAAAATAAAAAATACCTAATTTTAGCGAAATGTTTAATTACTTTGATACTTAAAAATGATTTATTGGCTAAAACTGGCTTAAATATTGAAATATTTCAAAAAATTAAACAAATTGATTTCTCATTTTTTTTTAGATATCAAATTAATTATTTTACCACTTGTGTTATTACTATTGTTGTTAATTATCGGGTTAAATCAATGTGTGTGGTATTTTTCGGTCCAAACTGGCATAATTTTGTCCAAAAATAGAATAAACTTCACTAAAAATTCACATATTTCACTTTAAAATGATATACTTTTGCTTAAATTGAGCATATTTTCTTCCAAAATTTGCATATTTTTGCCCAAGATTTGTATGTTTTGCCTAAAATGAAATATCTCAATTTAAACCACAAGTTAGCATGTTTTTATTCAAATTGAAATATTTTTGCCCTAAAGTGCAAAATATTTTTACCGGAAAAACTCAGTTGTTTCGCCTGTTTTTTTTTTTAAATGCTATTTTTTTTCGCCCTAAAAAAATTTGCTTATCTTTTTATTTCGAAAAAAAGTGGAATTGTTTACTTAGCCTAAAATATAATATTATATTACTATAACAAGTGAAAATTCCTAAAAGCATAAAAAACGAACTTAATGGGATAAGCTATAGTAGTATCCAGAAAGGTATGTATAGTAACATCCATGATTCGCATTCAGTGTTTACAAATTGTTGCAATATTCATTCTACATTGCACAAATCATTTCCATCATTGATTCATAAAAAAGAAGGAAACATTTCTAAATGTTGAAAAGTTCGAAGAAAAAATAAATTCGAAAGAAAAAACTCGAAAGAAAAATTTTCTATTAAATATTCAAGGGTATTAAAAAAAAATTAATAAATAAAAGAAAAAGGCATTCCTGAAATGGTTTATTTTTAAATTCTTTAAAAAACTTTTTCCATTAAATTTTTTTTTTTGTTAATTGCTATTAACAAACCATTTTTTAACAAATTTTAGGAAATTTGAAATCTGCAATTTTTTCGTTTCATTCTTTTTTGTGTTTTTTCAAGAGAAAAAAAGAAAAAAACTTCTTAAATTGTTAAGGAAAATATTTTGAAGCAATTACTATTTTTCCAAAAGTTTATTTTAAGCAATTTTTCACTTTTTTTAATTTACATTTGCTAAAATTTAAAGAAATAAAAACTAATTAAAGCAGCTGAGCTAAAGCAAAAATTAAAATTAATAACAGAGATGGCAGAATGTCACACATATGCAAGCAGTGCTGTCATGCAATCGTGTCTCATCTTTTCTTTTTTTTTCTCAAATAATTCCGGTGAAATATTAAACAAAAGCAAATTTTGGAATTTCAATTATTTTTACACCGAAATTTTGATATAATTTTTTTGAAACAGCAAATTTCAAATTTTTTTCTTCCAGTAATTTCGAATGCTTTTCGGAAAACTATCCTTGAAATAATTCTACAAGGACAGCAGCATGTTTGTTAAGCATATTTCAGAAGAGCTTTTTTTTTCTTTCTTTTTTTACATCTCATTTCTTAAATCTTTTCATTTTGCTGCAGAATAATCATTTGATTCTTTTTTTTTTTTTTTTTAATTTAACTATTTCAAACTTTCTCTTGAGTGAAAAATTAAATTTTTCATGTAAAATGTTATCAAATTCCTTTGATGAAAATGCTTATATCATGCAGTATCCTTGGAGTAATTCGAAATCAATAAGTAATCAAATAGAAATTCTATCATTATTTGATGCAGTGTACTTGGAATAATTCGAAAAAATTGGAAAGTCTATTGCAATTAATCAATTCATTTCATTATTTCTGCAGTTGTTCCAAATATTTTTGATGTAATCACAGAAGAAACATAATTATTATCATTTATGAGTAAATTTTCTAAATGTAAGTTTAAACTGATAAATGATAATTTAAAATAATTTGAATTCGAAACGTTTTTTTGTATAATTTCCAAAATTTTTTCTTTTTTTTTTGTCGTAATTTTTTCAAAACAAATTACAATAATTTTTTGCTACTATACATTTTTTTTATAATTTTTAAAATTTAAAAAATTTAAATGATCATGCAATTCAAATGTGATCTCAAAAGTGAAGTATTAAGGATTTAATACTTTTCTTAAATTTGAACAATTCTTAAATTTCACTGTTTTCAATATAAATATATCTACATGATTGTTCACGTATAAATCCATGGATGTTAATACATACATATCTGTATGTGTATGTATATAAGAATTATTTAAATGTTTGTGTGTGTGTGTCGCGATGTGCGTATTTCATGCTGTAATTGAAGCTTTAAGAATTTAATTAATAATTCCTACATTTCACTGTTTTCAATATAATAATATATCTACATGACGTATAAATCCATAAATGTTAATACATGCATATCTGTATATGTATGTATTGTGTATGTGTGTATGTTTGTTTGCGTTTGTGTATGTTGTAATATATGTGTGTGTGTGTGTGTGTTTGTATGCTTCTACACCACACATGTTGGAAATTGAGAAAGCAACTAGAAATGCTTCTTCATTGTAAAGTTCTCGAAATGGACTTATGGATTCGTTTTGGCACTGATAATGAAATGCCCGTGTTGAAAAATGAAAATGAACGGCAAAAAAAAAAAAAAAATTGGAGCCTTGGAGAAAATTACCTTATTTAGGAATCTATGATTATTGAGCTTAATGATAAAATTATATAACACTGGGCCTCTTAAACTTGATAGTCCAAAATTTTGTCTCGGTTCTTCTGTTTTTTTGGCCATTTATTATTTTTTTTTTTTTTATAATAACAAGCCATTTGAATTTTAATGCATTCAACAGTTAAGAAGAACACCGACCTTAAAGCCTTAAGCCTTGGAACTGAAAATCATCCATGTTCAAATGGGTATTTTTGATAGCCTAGAACAAAAATTATCCACTTGATAGTTTAAAAACCAAGTCGAGGATAAAAATTATTCATTAAAACAGTTTTTCAATCAAGATTAAGTCCAAAATGAAATCAAACTGCTCAAAATAATCTCTAATCAATCCATAGAGGGACTGCAGTATTTTTCAGAAATGAAGAAATAATAATGGGCTATATGGTGTATGTGTAGAAAAAAGCTGTTGAAATAAGGCGGAAATTGTGGTGACATTACGGCATTGGCAAATATTATAAGAAACGATAGAGAGAGATAGTAAAAGAGTAATGGAAAGGAGCATAAAGCTAACAGGCCTATCTCAGGAATTTCATTTTTCCACTCTTCCTTACCCGTGACTTGTTCTGCTTTTTCAAAATTATGTCTGAAGGTATCTTTCAGATATCATTTTTTCCCGATCCCATTCATTCTCTTTTCACCATTTGCAATTTTTCCTTCATTCTGCTCTTCTACCTACTAGCCTTAAATTAAACGAAAAGTGAAAGAGAGAGAGAAAGAGAGAGAGAGCTTATAAATTCATCTGCTTAATAATCAGGAAAAATTTTCCTTCTTCTCACCTTTTTATTTCAGTTATTTTTTAAATAAATTTTTTTTTTTAAATGGGAAAGAAAGGAGAGAAGGAAATGGAGAAAGAACGAGAGAAAGAGAGAAGAAATTTATTGTTGTATTTAAAAATAAGAAGAAAAAAGAAAAAGTTCCATTTTTTCTTTCTTCCTTTACATTCTTTGGTTTATTTGCTCCATTACATATTCATTTGTTCAATTTCCTCATTGATTACCTTAGTGAATTTTTTTGCAAGCATTAAAAAATATATGAAACAATAAGAAAAAAAAAAGCAAAAAATAATTGTATTGATTTTTTTTTACAAAATTTTTTCATCTAAAATAAAAGAAATAAACTTTTTGAAATTCTTTTCAAAAGCATTTTTGTAGAACTGAAAAAAAATTTAAAAAAAAAAACAATTCAAAACGAATTTTTATTTTTTTAATACGGAAATTAAATTTATTTTAATAAAAAAAATTAATATTATTATTGTTAGTTTGTTATTGAAAAAAAAAAATCCTATTGTTTTGCATTACTGTTATTTGTTACAGATGTGTTACTGTTTCTGTTTATTGCTTATTGTTTATTGTTTGTTGTTTGCTGTTTGTTGTTGTCGTTTTAATTAAGATGGATTTTAGAATATTAATCTATCGATCCTTGAAAAATGGGAAATGTTTGGCAAAACTGGTTTTTTTTTTTTTGTTAAATCATTTATCCATTTTTACCATTTTTGAGCAACAAGTTATTTAGCATTGTTATTTGCCAATTCATTATTGCCACCATCAAACATCACCGTTAAACTTCACTGTCATTGTTATTTTCAAACGTTATTCTGTATTTTTATTTGTGAACCACCACTCAAATTGTCCTCTATTCTACCTTTTCCAGATAAGAATAGCACGCTTTGGTGCTCTTACTACCATTACTTCTACTACTACTACTACTAACGACTACTACTATCTCTTCTATCGCTGCTGTTATATTTTTGTTATTAATTATTACTGTTGCATTGTTGTTATTAATTACTATATTTCATTAATTGCTTAAAAATACCAATTAATTATTTTCCTATTTTTTCATATTCAATTTCATTATTTTCTGTTTTATATTTTCTGTTTCATATTCCTACTGCATTATTGCTATTATTATCGCTTATTGCTGCTACTATATTTAACTTATGATTTTTTTTTTTAATTTTTTAAAATAAAAGAAAAAAAGTGAGTGAAAGAAAGGACATTTTATTGTGAAATGGAAAATTAAAACAAATTCCTCTCTGAATCATATACAACTAATTCGTTCATTACTACATTTATTTTACTACAAATATTTTAAGTTAAATATTTTTAAAACTTTACAAAATGTCACAATTTGCACTATGTGCATTTATCCGATTTCATTTCTCGCATCCTATTCCGACTAAAACTATTAATTATTATTAATACTCTCATACTGCTACTATCAATAATCTTATTCGAGAAAACGACGACAGTATTGCTGTGAAACGAAAACCTGTCACCAAATAGTTGTTGTTATTGTTGTCATATTGAATCAAGGCCATTTATTAATTGCTTTCAAATGCTGCAACAATTCAAATCAAATCCATCATTCGTGTCAACATTGTCGACATCATCATCATTATTATTGCTATTATTATTATCATTTTACCAACAATTCAGATTTAATTAATTATCAGAATTAATTAATCCAAAAAAAAAGAGTGAAAAATGTTCTTCCTTGCTTCATGCATTATTTTTGTATGGCATTGTTTACTTCGATTGGTATCATGCATGCGTCATTACTGGCAATTAAAGCGATTTAAATTGAATTTTGACAAAAATGATTGTGAAGAAAATCAAAACGCTCCATTTTTAATTGATCCAATGGAAGAAAAATTGGCTTTCAAAGGAAACATTAGAGGTATTTTGTTATATTTTAGAAAAAAGCAATCGAAAAAGAAAAAAAGAAAGTTTAGTGGTGCATTTTTGTTCGCTAATAATTTGTTACTGAAATTGTCTCTCATTTTTTTTCTTTTTTTTTTTTTTTATACGAAAATGCACGAAATAAATTTATTTTAAAAAAATTTCATCTATTTTCCAAAATACTTTTATTTGTTATTTGCTGGGAACAAAACAAACAGCAAACGGAAAATAGTCGGACAAAATGAATTAATTAATAACTCATTAACTTATATTTAATTATGAAATTTTTTTTATCACACATAACTTATCATATTTATAAAGGCTTATCATTTAACAAATAAGTGATTTCTGAAATAATTTTGTTTTAAAAATTGTTATTGACAATTACTAATTCCAGTAACTGCTAATTCAGTAATTACTATTATTATTTGCTACAATAACATGCATCTTGTATGTGTTTATAAATAAGTGTTTCGAATTAAAATTAAAACCTAAAATTTGAATATCTAAATTTAAAATGAAATATAACATAATTATTATCTTGAACGTAAGTTTCCAAAAAAAAATTGTTATATTAAAAAATAATTGTATACTACTATTTGATCAAATATCAAGTTTAATTTGTCATAAAAAAAAGAAGAAAGTAAAATTACATCAAATATTCTGTGACACACAAATTATTTGCGTAGCATTTCATTTGTTTGTTTAGCTACTAATTGAACAAGTATTTGTATAGTAATTAAACATTAGAATAACATTATCATTGTTATCTTCCTAGCCTTTTTTAGTTAGCTTTAAAATCTCACTTTTTTTTCAAAAATTTCAATTAATTGCAAATTAATTTTTACGGCATACCATTTTTTCCATTGCAATTATTTTCATTTTTTTTTTCTTCAAAACTAGAAACTTTACTGAATAAATGACGAAGACTTTTAGCAATTTTCTTTTTTCTAAAAGAAATAAATTTCACTTTTTTTGCAATTTTTTAAAAAAAAAAGGTCATTTGTTCAAATTGTGTCATTAATTTTTAAAGTGAAATGTTGCTGAAGAAACACGGAAGTTATCGGTTCTTTCGAATTTCGTTGTTTCTTCTTCACTAACATTTGTCTCATTGTGAGATTTATTAATTCATTTCATTTCATTCCGTTCCGTGAAATACAGGTTTTTTTTTTTCTTTTTTTTTTCCTTTTGAAAGAAATGATAAACGGTAACTTTCATTTGGATCATTTAATCCGAATTTTCTTTTTTTTTTTCTTTTCCTACCATTATTCAGAATACATTGAAAATTTTCCATCATTTGAGGTGAAAATTTCTCATTCATCCAAATTTATTCAGAAAAAAAAAAATCTGAAATTGTCTTTTTTCTAATGCATTGAAATCAATATCGGAATTGCATTAGCATTTTGTAATTTTCCATCCTTTTTTCTTTTTTGCACTTTAAAAAGTAATTTAAGTAAGCGATGAAAATTTCAGAAAAAAAAAAAAACTGTTTTAAAATTCTTTGTATTTATTTACTCAAACGTCAGCGAAATGTTTAAAAACAATCTCACCACAATTGCTTTTTGTTTAAAATTAATGTTTAAAAATTTTTCATTTTTAAACTACCTTCATCTTGAATTCCTTTTTTCTTTTTTTTTAAAATACCATTCAAATTGACACATTCATTTTATACACGCAATTACTCGTAATCTATCACGTTATTTGCAAAAAACATTTAACGTTCACGATCACGTAATCCGGCCCTATTACTATTGAAAAATAAAAATTCAGTAATTCAATACTTTTTTTTTAAATCATTGGATATTAAAATCCTAAAAAAAATTCGAAGTTTGAAGCGTTTCTTTCGCAACAAAAAAAAAAACAAAAGCAGTCAAATGCTGATGAATTTAATTAAATTTTACTTGGATTAAAAAATTGCCAAAAAAAAACATGAAACTTTTTTCTTTTTTTCCTTTCATCAGTTTGTCCCCCTTTTTCTTCCTTAAATTTAAATTATTTCAAAGGAAATTAAAAAGTGACAAAAAAATTTAATCAAGAACGAAACAATCTTTTTTTATTGCTGCGAAATTTTTTTCATATATTTCTGAAAAAAAAAATCATTTGTTCGATATTTTGTGTTAATTGTATTACAATTTGCTTCTTTTTTTTCTTTAAATTTAAAAAAATTAAAAAACAAAGGAAAGTTTTTTTCTCTTTTTTGTTGATAAGAAAGAAGAATTTTTTCTTTTTTTTGTAATTTACTAAGTTTAAAATATTTGCTAATTTTTTTCAAACAAAATAAATTCAAAACAAACATTTCCGAATTTTTTTGTTTTTTCTTTGTTTCAAAATATTTCATCATTGTTAGTTTAACGACAAGGAAAAAATTTTACACTCATTTGTTGCCGAGTATTTCTGTGCAAAATATTATGCATTTTAAAAGCGTGACCTGGTGGCCTTTAGATTAAAAAAATAACCTTCGCATTATTTTCTTCTATTTTCTGGAAAGAAAAAAAGAATTCAAGAATATATGAACAATTGAACAGAACGAAAAAAGGAAATATTTGGTAACATTGGAATTCAAAAAGAAAAAAATTCTTCTTTTCTGCTGAAACAATTGCAATCAATCACTTCAATTCATTAATAATTACTTGCAATTATTTGAATGATTGAATAGGAAGGTGAAAATAAGTAACTGCTGCTGAAATGTTACCAAACTGAAAAACAAATTTAGAATTTATAGTTTTTTGTTTTTTTTTTATTAATATACTTTGAAAGTTGGAATCTTAACTAAAATTTTAAGTTTTAAAATTCTGATTTTTCCTATTTATCGTAAAAATAGAAAATTATTTATATGTTTAATAATTTTTTTTCTGATCATTCCAGGATTTCATTCCCGGATTGGTCGAATTTTTATTTCTTTTTGCAAGTGGAAAAAATTTGCTAAACTATCAACTGATAACATTTTTCGCCTACTTTCTATTTATGCTACCTGGAAAATCTATTAACGTGCTGATCTCTTTCACTGGAAACATCACCTGTGATAAACCTATTGTTGGAAATTGTTAAAGAAGTAATATCCTTAGGATAAATGCATATTTCATTACGCTGTGATCAGTGATATACAAAATATTTTGATACCGAAATAATTAATTATCGGATTTGTAGATTGAATTAAATGGAGATTTAGATTTAATCATCTTTCGTTCTGGTTCGTAATGATAATGTTCGTTAGCTATATATATGACAGAATTTATCTTGTTTAATAGAAAATACGTAATTTATAAGTATAACTAAACTCTTTTTCAAGAAATTTTTTTTTTTGGAATTAATTATATAAATAATAGGATTTACTTATTCATTTAATGGAATTGATACTTACAATAGAATTAATTACTTATCATAAAAGAGAATTTTAAGCTTATAAATGTTACTTGAGAGAGCAAAAAGGAAATGAAAAAAACCAATTTGAAATTCGAAAAAAATTTACAGCATATACATGCAGCATGCCAGTATGCAAGCATATACACTCAGTACAAGCAAAACAGTGTAAACGCACGAAACAAATGAAACAAACATATACACACATATATATATGAAACATGTAAAAACAACAAATGTACGCGTGTTTATAAACGCATATACGTGGAACATACATATACATGCAACGTATACCTATACACGTATATACACGCATGCAGGTATGCACACATATACGTGTAACGTACACACGTATAAATGCACGTAATGATTCAACTAAGCTTATTAAAAAATACGCAATTTTATATTTTCTTTTTTTTTTTTTTTTTGCTGCGTTAATTCTCTTATTTTGTTAGAATTTTCCAAGCTAATATAATGAAAAATGTAAGGGCAAATTGAAAACAACACTGTCATTCAACAATTTTTTTCAATTAAAAGATTAGTTTGAAAAATTGAAAAAAATTAATACTAATTTCTGAATAGAGAGAGAGGGCAGGAGGAAGAGAGAAAGGGCAAAAGAAAGAAAGGAAGGGAGAAAAAAGAAGAACCGAAATTCATAAAAGTGAAATGACAGATAAAATGCATAAATTTAAAAAAAAAATAAAATTGATTTGTTAGCTGGCTTGATTCGATAGAACATTACTATTTTTGCATTGATGATTTAATGGTGAGATTAAAATCGACTTTTTTTTTAAATCTTAAATATTAAAATTCTAATATTTATATCTTCTGATCTAATTTCACAAAATAAAATAAGCCTTCCATTTCACCTAAAAGAAAAAACTAATTAAGAAGGCAAACATTGCCAAACAATCAATTTTTGAAGCACTAAAGGACAAAAACAAAAAAAAAAAAATTCATAAAAATTTCTCTCAAAAAATACTTATTATATATTAATTTAGTGTTAACAAATATGCAAAATTTTTTGCATGGAAAAATTTCTTCGAAATAAAGCCAAAAAAAAATCCAAAATGAACAAATTTGTTAAACTCAGACATAAAAAAATTTAAATAATTTTTTGCTTAAATTAAAAATTGTGATTTTACACTTTTTCTTAGCACTGAATGAAAATGTTTGTCGCAAAAATTTTACAGTCCAAATTTAGTTCATTTTTTCTTGTCCTAACAAAAATTCTTTCTTTCAAAAAGCATTATTCTTTTCAAATGTATATTCCAATTTTAGAATTACAATCAAATTTCACATCCTATTTCATTTCAATTCTAAGCCATGAAAAATGTTTTGCTGAATTTTCAAAATTATTCTTCTCAATTTTTCATTGTTAGATTTCGTATCAGTTTTAATTTTTTAACAAATTAATTTATTAAACTGTAACAAAATTACAAGCTCATGCATAATATTTTGCTATATAATATCTGCTTGGAAATACTTCAGTGAAAAAAAAAATTATTTTTCTATTAATTAAAAAAAAAAAGTTAAAAACAGGCGCAAATTATTATTTCATTCTTTTTTTTGACTTACATCTTTTGTCTATTTCTTCCCTCTGCTAAGGCTTTTTTTTGCATTTTTATTTTAGCATCCATGTAAATCTTACGAAAAACTGCAAAAAAAAAGAAAGAAAACAAAAACTTGAATAATTTAATATTTACAAGAAAACGACAACCAAATGAATGAGTAATTAATGAGGCTTAAAAAGTATTTTGTTTTCTTTTTTTTCCACTTCTCTCTCATCTTGCAAAAAAAGTATTATTTTCATTTATCGATGAATGAATAGATGTAGATACCACCGTATTAAATGAAATTTATGAAGTAAAACTCTGTGAAATTTCTCTGATGTACTCAAATATAATCTACTTCTGGCTCTTGTCCAAATTGCTCATCTTTTCTTTCTCATTTTTTCTTTTGTTTTTTTTTTGCCCACTAAAAATTCACTTAGTGCTGAATTTATTTAAAGCTTTTTCCAATTTTTTTTTAAAATAAAACCTATTTCGTGCAAAAATCAATGGTTAGCGTCTTTTAATGATATTTAATCATGCATGCAAGCATGTAAGTATATTTGTCCATATGTATTTGTATGCAAAAATTTTCAAATGCTTTTTAAAAAAAGTTGAAAATTATGAATGACATGGAAATAGAATAACTGAAAAAATAATCGCAGCAAAATTGTTAATTATTATTAATCGCAGTAAGCATTATCACTCATTATTATCTCTATCCGGTTTTTGGTAATAATTTGCTGAATGCGATTGAACAAACGGAAATAACGAAAAAAGAAAAAAAAAACAATAAATATTGCTGATGTACTAGAAATAAAAACACCAGTGTATACGGGAAAATCTGGAAACCAATCAATTATAAAATTTCTTATTCATTATTCATATAATTATTTCTGTTATTCACTACTTATTAATTATTTGTAAAATTTTGTTTTTACGTAATAATTCCCATTATTAGTCATTTAGTCAGTTCAAGAAATTCTTAGTATTTAAGTTTTAGTAATTAGCGTTGGATTTTTTTTAAGTTTTAAATACTACAGAATTTCAAATTTAATTAAGAAGTATTTTTTTAAAGCAGATAGAGATATTGCATATTGTTTCTGGCATTATCCATAATATTTTAGCTATAGGATTTGAAACATTAAATAGATATTTGGAGTAAAAAAATTTTGATTAAATTAATTTTAATTGTTTGTTCAAAAAATTTTTTCTCTCTCACTTATGCTTTCTTTTTAATAATTGAATGAATGTAAATTTTCTTGTTAAAAGCAAAATATTACTTACGGTGAAATGAATCTATCTATCAAGGAATACTTGAGCATTTATGTTTTTTTTTTCTTCTTTATCGGAACAAATGGCATATTTTCCCGCTATCATAGAACCTGATCAGAAGGAATAATTTACGGTAAATTACACATCATATAACATAACGGTTGAACGACATTAATGATGTCACATTTAATTTATGAAAATTTTCGCTCATTTGGAAACAAAAAAAAAGAAAAAGTTAATATTAATTTCTTTTCTATAATCTATTCAGTTTTTTTTTACAATTTACAAAATTTAAGCTTCATTTTTTTAATAATTTTTAAAAGAAAAAGAAAGTGAAATTTAAAAAAATAAAATTTAGATTTTATACATTCATATTTCATGGATTTCATTTCATTTTTTTTCGCAAATTTCAAATTCGGTCTAAAAATTTTGTTTAAATGTATTTCAAAAAGATTTATGACAATCACACTTTATTCCTTCTGTACATTTCTATCCAACCATTTCCGTTTTCATTGTTGAAACCGGTTATCGAGCTTTTTTTTTTTGATTTTACTAGTCATTCAATCAATTTAAATTGGCTAGTAAAAACTTCTGTCCAATCTGTCTACTTATCTGTACACTCTGTATGTGTGGTGTGTGTGTGTGTGTGTGTGTGTGTGTGTGTGTGTGTGTGTATGTGTGTATGTGAGATAAATCTGCCGATGGTATGAATGATATTAATTTTGGTAAAAAATTTCAAAATCCAATTATGGAAATTATTCGAAATTCATTATCAGTGAAATAAGCTGCATATATTAACATTTCATTTCACTTTTTCCGGCATTTTCTAATTATATCCAAGGTGATAAATATTCGGCGTAAAAATTTTTAATATTCATTTTCCATATTATTTTTTCTTTTTGTTTCACGGGTTTTTAATTCATTACACATAACTGCAATTAGTTAAAATAATGCCTTAATTAAAAAAAAAATTTGTCACTCTGTTAATCGTTGTTTACTTAATTAATTAATTGCAATTTACCTATTTAAGAAATCTTTAATTTCAACAAATTTATTCGATTAGTAATTACTCATTCAATTAATGAGTGGAATAAATATGTTATTTAATTACTTATTGAAGTGAAATTTTTTTTGTTCTGTTTTCAAAAATGATTTTAGTAATACATTTTTTAAATTTATTCATTACCGTAGCATCGAAAAGGTTAAAAGTTTATATTACCGTATTCATTTAACGTATGAATGATTTATATATTTATATATATAAATAGATTAACAGAATTATTATTTTCTAGTTAATATGGTGTATTCTTGATGTGTGCAATAACTAAATCTTCCTCTTATGATCTAAGTTGTTATTACTATACGAGAACTACGGTACCATCAGGTGATCCCTTTGTTTTTTTTCTTCCTCACTTCTGCAATTTTTGAAATCACTTCCATATTTCCTATCATTTTTCATTGATCAAAAATTAAATGAAAAACAAAATGAATGGAAATGAAAATTACTGATTTAAAATTTGTATTTCAAAAAGCGCATAATAGGTTGCGATAAATTAAGTTTACAGAGTACCTACTTAATCACTGAATTATTGTTTATTTATTACTATTCATTTGCTATGACTACCGTAAGTTATTCATTATTTTGAACATATTTTTATTTCTTACTGAATATAGATGATATTCAATTCTTTTTTCTCATCGATTTTAATTACTTAAGTAAGTTGTTTACGCAAAATGAAATTATTTCAAAACTGCAAAATTTTGTTTACTTATTTACTTTATTGAAATACTTAAAGATACAAAAATGTTGTACTTCCGACATTTTAAGTGACGACATATTTGTCAACTTCATGATATATGAAAACTTTTTCATGGAAAATGTCATTTTTTTACTGAATTCATTTCAATAGTTTTGAAAAAAATATTTATAATTGTAATACAAATACTAATTTATAAAACGATGGATTTGTGATCAAATATTGGCTTCGTGAATAGCTATAATTACAGTTATTGCGTGCATAATTTTAATTATATTAAATGTGTTCTGCTGATTTGAACTGATTTGAAATGAAATAAGCTGAGATGGATTTAAAAGTGATTTGAATTGAAATAGTCACATATTTGTCATTTTATGATATGTGGAATTCTTTTTCACATTTGATTCTTTTTTCTCACAATTAATTATAATTATGTTAAATCCAAACTAGTATATAAACTTTAATCTAACTTGATTGGAACTTTACTGAATTAAATTTTTATTGCAGTGAAGTTAAAATTAATTTTGAAAAATTACAATCCTACAGTATGAAATACAATTTAATTTAAAATTATTGTGATCTAATTTGCTTAATATTTAAATTGCTTTCATTGTATATAATTGTGACGAATTTTAATTTAGCTACTTTTTGTACTTTGTAAGAAATTGTTCAAACTAATTTTTACAAAATATTTCTCTCTCTCAGAATATAGCCGTATTTTCACAATTCTGCAAATCAGATTATAATTTTGCCAGAGTATTCACTTCAATATAATCCAATTGTTCGCACTAATTAGTTACAGTAATTGGATTATCGCAGGTGATGCATCGACACATTTACAGTGGCATTCCTTTTGATTGTATCATTTTTGATACATCTTAATTTATTCAGTAAGGCAGCCCATTCTCAATGAAATGAACAATTAATTATTGACCTAAAAAATTGATTTATCAATTATTTATTCATTTAATACTCATAAACTAAGGAACTAAAAAAAATGTTTTTGTTTTAACTTAATCAATTATTCAAATAAATTATTTCCTTTCTCTTCGACCACAGTTATTGCACAACTTTTTTCCTGCATCGCAGACATTTTATAGTTTGCTTCTTCCATTAAATCTGTTTTTAAATTTTCATATAATTAATTCAAGTAATCAATTAAATAATCTCGAATATGCAAAATTATTTAAAAAAAGATTTGAAGCATTTTTAGAAAATTCTTTGGAAAGATTCACAAACCATGTATTGATGAAATGTTTCCCATGGGAATTATTGAATGCAAATAAATCAAATTAATTAGTTATGTATATGTCCGTTGCTTTTGAATTAGTAGCAATAGCATTTGTAGTAGTGGTAGTAGGATAATAGTGCAGGACTAGCAGTACTATTGTGGTCATTCAAAAATTTATGTCCACCAAAATATGTGCGGTCATTCTTAATTCTATGTCCATGACCAGCGTAATTCTATGTATGACCAACAATTTGTTATGTATTTCTTCTTGGTCATGGCCATTTATTTTCTTGTTATCTATCTTACAAATTAACAGACTGCAATTCAAAACTTCATATTTTTCCTTCTTCTCGCTTATAATATAGAACTAATTGCTGCAAATTTGATCAAAATATCCGGAATTATTTTAAACAATAAAAATTTAAATCCTGAAATGCCACATAACTATTCTGGATTCATAATCGATATTTTTATCATCTGTAAAAATTTTAAATCAAAAAAAGAAAAGTAATCACTCATCAAACCTATGTAAAAAATCACATTTTAAAATCATTTTTAAATTTTTGAATTAACGGAAAAATTTATAAAGATTTTGACCTTTCACTTTTTAGTAACTGTTAATTTTTAAAGAGTTTAACAAATTATTACGATTAAACTTAATGTTCATGTACTTATGTTTTTCTTAATGACATTTATTTCTTAAAAAATTATCAATTTACACACCTACCTATGATTAATTGATTATAATTCATTTATACAATCAAAAATGAAATTTTAAAAAAAAAGTTTAATTTAATTAATAATAAAAATGGCTATTGTCAATACTACTACTTCTATTACTACTACACCTGCTACATTTCGTTTCCTAAATCCTTGTATATTTGATGCACAAATTTTCAATCAAAATTTTTTAAATGTTATTCCAGAAGAAACAGACAATTACAGTGAGGGTAATTTTTTTTCCATCATTTTTTTTTTAACTTTTTAAACAAAAGCAAATTTTATGATTTCGATTTCCAAAATTTTTACATAAATGATTGAAAGCAAGTGCAGACAATTTGTTTTGCTAAATTTCATTTTAAATCATATAGAACAGCTATAAAATTTAATTGACTTTTTTCCAGAAATTTATTCAAGTCTTGCATCAAAGCAATGAAACTTTTCGTTCGATGCAATTTCAGTCATTCATTCATTAATTAATTAATCCATTCATTCATTGTTATTGCGCTAAAGCAACAATTCTTCAGAAATATGAAAATGAAATTTCGCTGAATTTTAATCAGAAGAAATAATTTATTAAAGGAGAATAAATTACTTATAAAATTTCAAATCATATTTTTACAATCTGTAGTGATTATTCAGCTATTTAATTTAAAAAAATGCATGAATAAAAAGTTTATTTATTATTCAGTTCGAATTTAATTTGCAATTTCAAAACTAATTTAAACATTAAAATCTGGAAATAATTAATTGTAAAAAAAAAAAATGAAATTTAGATCTGGTTGTTGTTGTTACTGTAATTCGCATTATATTTGATGTAAATTTTTAATTTAAAGTGATAAATTTAATAAAATAATTAATTTCAATTATTTAATATCATATGTTTAAAAAAATATGTCTTTCTAAGAATCTTTGTTCAAATTCAATTTTGAAATCATAAATTTATCAAAAATTATTTGCATTTGCAAGCTATGATAATTTCGAAGAAAAGAAAAAACCTGAAAATAATTAAATAATTATTTTAGTAAATGATTTTTTCATTTCTAAAATTTCTATTAAATTTTTCTATCTAATAACTACATGGAAATCAGTAAGTTTTTTTTATTGAAAATTATAAATTTTAAATTATATATTTGTTTAATTATTTAATTAAGTAAACCTTTAATTAAATTTATTTGTTTAGTTGGTTTGTTTTTCCTTCAGAGACATGCTTTGAACAGATGACGTTGGATCGTTATGCATGGCAAAATAATAAAACGGAGCGCGGAAATAGCAGCATTTGTCGTAGCGTTTTACCAACCATTGTCCGTAATGAGACCGTTTTTCAGGTTTGTCATAATTAACTATCTTGTGTTAATTTATTTGATTTTAATAAGTTAATTGATTAATCAACAAATGATGAATGTTTAACAGTGTCCCTGACATAAAAGCTAAAAAATTTAATTATTTAATATTGTATAATTATTATTTTTAATTATGTTATATTTTTTAAATCCTAATTGATCACAGATAAATATTTGCCATTTTATACAAATGTCTAAAGCAAAATAATGCACATAACGTAATGAAAACATAATTTATTTTATCATTAATTAGGATTTAAAAAATATAACATAATTAAAAATAGACTTATGAATAATTAAAGAATAATTACGACTAAATTAATGTTATTGTAACAAGTTGAAGAATAATCTTTATTACAGTAACGATTGTTTGTGCTTTATAGTAATGTTAGATTAGCGGACAAACATCATATGGTAGCATTGATTTGTTTTGTACTTTTTTTTGCCATGCGATCTGTCAGTAGGACAACTCATTCGATAATTAATTTAACAAAAATTAAAAGGAAAACTGTTTTCGTCATTGATACTTTATGTATGATAAAAAAAAGTTTGAGAGATGAAAATAGAAGAAGCAGGGAGAATACGAGGGAACAAGAAATAGTTCCGAGTAAAGTAGCAAGGTCGTGATAGTGTAAAATTTATAGTGTAAAATTTGGTGACAAAAAATGATTAATTAATTGTTTCTGTCATTTGTATTTTAATCGCAGATAATGAAAAAATAAATAAATAATTGTCACCTTTTGTTAGTGAATTTAGGAGTTTGGATATTAAATTTGTGAGTTTTTTTTCCTTTAATTAGTAAAACTAATTAAAAAATTGGATGAAATGAAATAAGAGTTTTTATGTTAGTCCGAGAAATTAATAATTTACTAGATAATTTATTAAATTAATAAATCCCTTTTAACTTATTCATTAAAATTGATTTATACAATTAATCATTTTCAATTTCACTTTTATTCATCAAAGAATTTATTAAGTTAAAAAATTTTTTTATTTGCTAAACAATTTCTTAAATTAATGATTTTTTTTTAATTTTTGAACAAAATTGAAAAAAAATTAAAATTTTTTAGAAATTATAAGTTATGGAATTTAGAATTAAACGCATGCGTAGTAATTGAATTCAAAATGTGCAGTTGAAACAAAATTAATTTTATGAAATATTTTTGGCTTTCTTGAAAAGGCTAATTAAGAACGAGTAAAAAGAAAAAATACCAAAAGATAGCTTTAACATTGGCCAGAAAGTTTTTTCTTTTTTGGCCCCGAGAAAAAATTGATCAAATGATTAAGAAAGAACTTCTAGTGCTCAATACATTTTGTACATCTCGGAAAATTTGTCAACGCCCAATTCAAAATCATATTTGAAATTTAAAATGAAATTGCTTTTTTCAATTTTTTTTAAGCATTGTTTATTTTAAAAAAGTTAACAATTTTGTTTTTGGCATATTTTACATACGCTCATGTATGAGCTCTAATAATTTTCATTTAGACATAAAAAACTTTGTTTGTTTGTTTATTTGTTTATTTATTGCTATTGTTTTGTTTACTTATTTATTTGCTTTGTTTTTTCACCAAATACTACTATTTATTTTTGTTTATTTTTCAAACGAATATTCAAAATATTTTAAAATGAAGTTTTTTGTAAGGTTTTAGATTTGAAATTTAAATTGAATTTGTTTTTTTGGACAATCTTTATTGAAAATTTAGTAGTGTTAATATTTTTTTTAAAAAAAATAGTTTTGGCAAATTTTTTTTTTTCGTACGACGAAATGATGAGAAAAACAAGAAGAAGAGATAAATAGAAAAAAAAAGAGAAATTCATATTTATTGTTTACTTTCTATCTCTCTTTCTCTTGTTTCCCTCTCTCTCTCACTCTTTAATTTTTTTTTAATATTTAAATCTTTAGTAAAAATTTTTAAATAAGTGATGGATGCACGGAATGGAAAAGTGTAAAAGAATAATATTGAAATATATGTTTGCAAATAAAAATTACGACAGGAAATAAATAATTTTAAAGTGAAATTTAAAATTTATTTTCCTACTACGTTTTAAAGTTTTTGTTTCATCAGTTATGGCCTAAATCGCAATATTTTACTAATTAATTAATTACAGCTTAAGCTCAAGGTATTACTAATAATATCAATGATTAATAATAATAATATTTTCGTAAGTCGAATTTCTCGAAAATCTTCATTTGCTATTAGCAACAACATTGCAAGTAGTTGTTAGTGGTAGTAGCAGTAGTAGTTAGTAGTCGTAGCACTAGTAGTAGTAGTAATCTGTGATGGTAGCAGTAGTAGTAGCAGTAGTAATAATTGCAGCAGCAGTAGTGATAGTAGTAGGTAGTAGTAGTAGTTGTAGCAGTAATTAAAACAGCAGTAGTTGTAGGTATTAGTATTAGCTATCCTAGTTAGTTCGTTAGTTGCTGTTATTCGTTTTAGTTTGTTAGTAGTTATCAGTTAACAAATTAGTTTAGTTAAATAAGTCATTTAGTTGCAATGTGACAGAAAAGAGAAATAGCAAAGTAGTAGTAAGCAGTTAGTTACAGAGCAAAAAGCACGGAGTAAATAACTTGCAAAAAAGAAAAAAGCGAGCAATTTTTCAAGAAGGAGGCGTTTTTTTTTGATCGGTAGTCTTTTTACAAATTTATTCGTACATTTTTCCCTATGAAACTAATTCGCTAACTTCATTCACTATTTCATTATCTACTTTTTTTTTCTCACTTCTTCCAACTTTTTTTTTTGCTTTTTAAAATTCCAGTAAAGGTGCTTTTTTGAAAATTTTTTTCCAATTTCTCTTTTTTTTGGTTTTTGAAATTTCAATAAATGTGCTTTTTTGAAAAATTTTTAAATCGGTAAATTTTTATGAACAATATGAAGTAAAAGAAAAAAATAGAAAAAAGGAAACAATTTTTTCACATTTAGTTAATTTGGGCAAAAAAAGAAAAATAAAATAAAGTGGAAGAAAAAGAGAGAGAGAGAGAGAGAGAAAAGAAAGATGCTTCATCGAAGTTCAACTATTGCAACAATTAAACTACCACTTTTGCTCTCAGTAAGTTTTCCAAAATTTGAAAAAAATTAAATTATTGATTGGTTGAGAATATTTCAACATAATTGATGATGGAATTGATTTTGTATTTTAAAGATTTTCATTTAATTTTTTTTTCTCTCGTCGTTTTTCGCTAATATTTTAATCGATCAGAAATCAATTTTCTAATATTTTAATCGGTGAGAAATCAATTTTAATTTGAGATTTTTTTTTGTTTCATTTTGAAATTCTCTTGGTTTTTTTTTTTTTTTTTTTTTCTTTTTGTGAATTGATTGGAAACAAGGATGGAACAGAAAATTACAAATGATATTTCAATCAAAAAACAAAATAATATATTGCTTAATTTTTAAATGCTTACTTGTTTTCATAATTAATACAAAGCCATTAAAAAGCAATTAATTATTCCTTAAATAAAATGATTTTTAGGAAGGGCAAGGTATTGCAATTGTTGATGGACCAACAACTCCACAACGTCTAGCGGTATGCTTTTTTTTCAGTATTAATTAATAATTAAAAAAGAAAAATAAAAATAATTAAATGCAATGCCCAATAATAATGGCGTTGTTTTTTTTTATTCAAAAGGGAAATGATTTTTCAGTTTTTTAAATGAGTTCTTCTTAATTAAGTAATTTGACTAACCATTATGATGATTAACAGTTACTAATTCACAAATAATAATCTCAGCTGACCAGATTGATTATTTATTGGAAAAAAAAAACCGCTGTGAATTTTCTCAAATGCTTTTTAAAAAAAAGCAATAAAAATTCACTGTTGAAATTTTTGTAGTCATTTAAAAATTCTTTGTAAAATGTTTAAACTTTTTTAATTTTTAAAAAAATCATTTAATACTTAATTTTGGTCATTTTTTTCTGCTCTCAAATTAATTATTTTTGTTTAGTCCTGTATTTAAAGAGCTTTGAAATTTTTTAATTTCTTCTTTAATTAAAAAAATTTCATCGTAAAAATGAAACTCTAGTCGATGTATTTTATTAAATTAAAAAAAAAAAAGAAAGGAAAATTTTTCATTATATCAAATATTTCATCTTCCTATTCCTGTACAGTTTATGCAGAATGGAACAAATATATAGTGAAAAACGATCGAAATAGGCAGTAGAAAAATGAGCAAAAGAAGAAATAGCACTAGCATTGATACTGTAATTATTGTAGTGCAGATAGTAATGCAAATAGCAAATAGTATTATTTATTTTGTCTTTAATAAATACCAATAATCCGAATGAAAATCTTATGAAAATATATTTTTGAATAAAAAAAATTCTTTTTTGATTATTTTTAAATTTTAATAACAAAAAATTTGCACAATTTGATCAACACGAAATTCGTATGAATACTTTCGGAGTTTTACTTGCCATGAACAAATTTACCTGCTAAATTTTACTGCTATGAATGAATTTGTTTTTTTCTGAATTTTACTGCCATAGGAATAAAATCATAGAAATTAGTTTAACAAAAAGTATAAATTTTGTCATTCTTACTTCTGTTTTCTTAACTTATTTATTCACTTATTCATTTGTTGTTTAAATTAGTATTTTTTCACTTTTTTTTTCCGTAGAATAATTTATTATTTGCAATATTATCCTGATCCTGAAGAGTATTTTCCAGAAGACTTTGATTGATTGATAACATTGTGAAATTTCATCTTCGACGATTACATTCAAATTACATTTACAATTTCACAGCCTTTGGTTGTGAAATTGCATTTGCAATGATTTATCAATTTTCAATCTGTTATAAGAGTTCAGTTCAGTTGAAATCGTTAATTTTGTGTAACAGTGACATTTTCTTTCTTTATTACAACACGAATAAATTATCAAGGAAATCAATTGAGAAACATTTTTCATTCCATAATTAAATGTTGCTTTTAGCATTTCAACCAAAAGAATTTGCAAATTTATGAGTTTAAATTTAGGGTCTAAATTTAATGTATGAGTTTAGGGCTTAAATTTTATGTATGGCTTTAAATCTTAAAACACCATTTTTTCCACGATGTTTTTTTTTTTTTGCAGAAAAATTTCAAAATTTTGAATTCAAATAATAATGATTAAGATTATTTTGATTTAGTTTTAATTAATAATTCATAATGTTCCTTTTTTCTCATTTCTACAGAATGTCATCGTTTCTTTTTAATTTTGTTTTTTTTGCTTTGATTGCTTGTAATTATGAAAAAATGAAGTGACCAAACTGAAGATTAACTGATGCGATTAATTAGGAGCCCAGACTGGCCAAATATGCGTGTTATTCATTTGGTGCAAGTAGCCATAATAATGCAAGATCAAATTTTTCATTTCTGTGATAATAATTTAAAGTACTAAAATCAAAATGACCGTTCATTTGATAAACATTTTCTTGTTCAGTTGACAATTTTATATTCTCAAAATTCAGTTGATAGTATATAAATATATAATTCAATTGACTATTGTTATCCTCCTCAATTTTTTTCGATCTAAAATTAACCTAATAACTGAACAAAAATGACCATTTATTTGATAAACTTTTTCTTGTACAATTGGCAATATTTATATTCTCAGAATTCAGTTGACAGCATATAAATATATAATTCAGTTGACTATTGTTATCCTCCTCAATTTTTTTCGATTTAAAATTAACCTATTAACTGAACAAAAATGATCATTTATTGATAAACTTTTTCTTGTACAACAGCATATAAATATACAATTCAGTTGACTATTGTTATCCTCCTCAATTTTTTTCGATCTAAAATTAACCTAATAACTGAACAAAAATGACAGTTTATTTGACAAATTTTTTTTTGTCAAAATACAATTGACAATATTTATTCAATAGAAAATGAAAAAAAACCATTCCAATGCATGAACGTTATCGATATTCCTAAATTATCGGCCCACAGTATTTCAATCTATTATTCTACAGTGTTCGTAAACTATTGCTCTACAATAGTTACAATTTATCATCCTACAGTATTCCTATTTTACAATCCTCCAGCACTTCTTATTTATTAAGCTTATCACTCCTTTACACTTTTTTTGGTTAAATTTTACTGATACTTTTTCAAGAGGCTGTTTAAAATAGACAATTTGAATTTGATAAAATCTAAATTTAAATTGTAATATTTTCGTCTGTTGCATATATTTATAATTTTCCTTTAATCATCTTCATTTATTCATTTCAATGTATCTACATATTTAATTTTTAATAATTACTTCTATTTCAGAATTTCTTCTCGAGACCATTTCGAAGTAGCGCACTGAATCGTACGAAAAGTGCCACAAAATTAGAGAGAAGACGTACAGCAAATCAAAATCTTCAGTGAGTTTTTTTTTTTTTTTTAACTGATTCATTAATTTTCTGTAAAATTTCTAAGTTAAACCTTTAATTGATTGAAAAAAAACTGATTGTTATTTTTTAAGCATTTGATTATTCAAAAATGAATTTTTTTTAAGAATTTTAAGATTTTGTATATGTTCTGTGAAGATTCATTTACTTATTCTTTTCATTACAATATCAAAATATTTCACAAAAAAAAAATGTATTTTTTGATAAATTATTACTAGTGATTTCATTAAATTATTAATGATTTCTAAATTACATGAGAATTTCTTTACGATATTTCTATTTCATTTCAAAAGTAAATCGTAAAAAATTTTGGAATTTAATAAATTTTCAAGACAAAAAAGGAAAGGGAGAAGGAACTCTCTAAACACATAGTGGCAATTTTTTTTTCGCAAGTTATTTTAACACAAAAAATTTAAAAATTGAATAACTTTATAACTTTTGATAAAGTATATTAAAACTTTCATTTATGTTTAATATAAATTCATTTGTGCTGTTACTATTAATAAATAATTTTATCGTAACATATGAAAATTATGCCAATTTTTTTAAATCATTTTTGTAAATTTTTTTTCGTTTTTTTTACAGTAATTTGATTTGCTCATTTTCACATCATTTTAATCTTCTTTTGACAACATCATTTAATTATTAATTGAGCGCTGCAAATTATTGCCAAAAATTTCATGCTTGCATTATTATACAGAAACCATTGAGAGACAAATAATTTAATTGAAAAATCCAAAAAAATTTTGATAATTTTTAAATGAAAATCAAATTTGTCAATGTCACTAATATTCATTTCGATAGATAAAAACATAGCACGGCAAAAATTTTTTTTCTCTCTATTACCCTGTAGTAATGGTGGTAGTAGTGGTAATCTACTTTTTATATTTCCTGGAAAATTAACTTGAAATTAGAAAGGAAAAAAATGATAAAATTTTTTTTTTCATTCTTTTTATACTATTAAAATCTTCCTTCCAGTTTTTCATTCTTTTTTTCCTTCCAGTTTTTCATTCTTTTTTTTTTTTTAAATTTTTTTTTTTTAAATACTTCTGAAACTTTTAATTATTTACCGAAAATTTAGTTATTGAGCTCTGCTCTGTACTTTTCAATTCAGTATATTGTATTAAAAATTTAAACTTTTAATTAAAAAATTTTCATTAGTTGATTAAAATTATTTAATGATAGTAAAGCTATTCGGATTGTTAGTAAAATTATTATCTGGTATGAAGCGAAAATTGTTTTTTTCTTTTTAATGAATGAAATCTATTAATATAAAATTTTGTTTACGTGGAATTTTTCCAAAATTTTATTCTTTTTCTCGTTATCCTCTTTCTCTCATTCTCATATCCATAGCTCATTTCATATCTTTCCTTTTTTTTAAATTAAAATTTTTTTTTCTGAAAATTTTAATTGAATCAATTTATACAAGAAAATGCATAATTTTTCTATGTAACAAAATTTATTATTCAAAGATAACTTTCAAAGTTTATTTACTATGCAACAATTTTATGTGAATATCTCCAGTTAATAAATTTATTATATTTTTTTTGATATTTTTTTCGCTATTGAAATATTTATTTTTCAGATAAATTTTTTCTTTGGCGAATTTTTTAAATTCAATTTATTTGTATATATACTTACTCGTTTACTTATTTATTTGATAAGTTTACTCAACTACTTGTTCTTCTTTACTTTTTTTCATTTATTCTCATTTTTTAAAATGTGAATTATAAGTGTAATTTATTGTGAAAATTTCAAAATGCATTCAAATTATAAATATCATTGAATTTAACATCTTTAAATGTAAAAAAAAAACGAATTTCAAAAAACTGAATTTAGGAAATGAAAAAATTTATAAACAAAATTTAAAAATAAAGTTTTTAGAAAAAAAATGAAAAATAAAATTTTATTAGCTAATTTATATACCTTAAAATTTTTTGATTAACAATTAAATAATCAAATTCTCATTTTTCTTCTCTTCAAATAAATAAAAGTTTAGAATATTTTGTTTAGTTTTAATCTATACGCACATCCTATTTGCCTAATTTGTTGTTAAAAATTTTTAAACTATAAACAAAACTATCCATTAGCTACTTTAATAAACTAATCGATACCATTTATGGGCACTTGCGTAAAATTTTACGTGAATCATTAACAACTGAACAATTTTCAACAGCATCAGTTTTTTTCATTCAACGATCATTAATACAATTCAACATCTTTTTTCATCCACCATTTTCTGTAATTCCAATTTATTAATATTAAAATTAAATTGTGACAGCAAACGTTTTATTGCTGATATAGTAAGGTTTGATGAAATAATCGTAAATTGGTAAAATTTTATTAAATTAAATTTAACAATAATTACTGAAAGTTAATTGATTTTTTATTAAATTTTATTAATAATAATATCTGTTAAAATTTAAAAATGATGAGAGGGTTTCATTGCTCAGTTAGAGAAAAAAGCATTGAATTTAGCAACTGTTATCAATTAAATTTAATTAGATATTCTAAATTAAAAAAATTAACTTTAATCATTGTTAATTGGAGCTGTTCGATGTATTTTTAATCAATGAATTCAATTTGATTTTGCAAAGTTCACACTACTATATGATCATTTTTTGATAAGACGAATTATATTTTCATGATAAAAAAAGATTTTATGCTCAATTGGAAAATTAAGGAAAAATTCGACTTTTTTCCACAGCCAGTAAGCGAAAGCAGACAAAAATAAATCCAGTTTCTATAACCGGAATGCTGAAGAGCAAAAAAGTAATTTTATTGAGATGAAGAAAAATATCGCAAAAAAACAAATGAATGAAATAATTATGTTCAATGTTTTAATTGGACAGAGTTTTTGTAAACATTTGAGAGAAATTTTAAATTTTTATTTAAAAATTCTCACCACCATAAGCAATTAATTACTGTTGCATTGAAGTGTATAATTATTATTGACTGCTTTTTAATTATTTTAATTACCTTCCCATACATATAATGCATAAACTTAAATAATATCATTTTAAAAGATTCAAGTTTTTCACCCATCATTTAATGATTGACATAATTTAATTAATTTAATAAATCGAACAATTTAATGGCTATGCTCACTTTTAATTTAAAGTTTTTATTGCACTACCGTTTACTATTTCCCAATTTTTTCTTAATTTCTTAATAGCTGCATTCAGTTTTAATTACAGGTCCTTACCACACTGATTATTTGCATTATTCACTGTCTGTCTATTATCATTATAGATTATCCTACCGTAACTTGATATTCTTTATTTAATTTATCGTTTCACCTCCTAGCATTTTTTCTTCTCTTTTTCCTTTGACCGCTCCTAAAATCCCTGTTGACATAACCTTTACTACTGCACTTATCCCTGTTAATAATTCCCTTTCATTTTGTCCGCTTTTTAAGATCACTCATACCACTCTCTGCTCACTATATCAGTCTTCATTGATTTTCTATCACCTCAATGGATTCATTTTTTGCATTGTTATGTCAACCTGAAGTGACCTTTCCTAGCAAGTTCATCCTGTGGATTGTTATCTTGCTTTAAAATTTTTTCGTAGAACAACTTTTCAAGAGTTCTTATCCTTCCTATCTTGAAAAACTTAAACCACAACAACATATCAGGTTGCTATTGTTTTTTCAGCAGATTTTTCCGGATTACTATTTCCTCCTTAAAATCTGTGGTTTGATTTTTCCGGGTTATTATTCCGTCTTAAGATCTGTGCTTTGGTACAAAAATTTATTGGGACGATCCATTTTGTCGTGTAATGCATAATTTTAACATAAACTGGCATCGAGAAGACGAGGCAATCAAACATTTCCGTTTCGTTGGAGCAGTTCTGTAGGTCATAAAGTAGGTCCATTGGTCATCAAGGATTTTCATTCCATTCGAATAATTCCGGAGACCCATCAAGAAGTTCCTTCTATTAAAGAGCAATTCTGCTCCTTTCGATAATTTACATTTCTCAATTTTCATGATACTGTTTTTTTTAAGTGCATCAAAATAACTTCTGGAACCTGTATTTTGTATTTTGTCTGACTTATCAATTTCTATGCTTTTTCCCGGAACGAAACTTCTCTTTTTGTTCCACAGATGAGCAAATTACTTTTTAAAATTTTTGAAATTTGAAAAATTTGAAAATTTTGTTAAAATTTGGAAAATTAATTGCTGAGCAAATAAATAATTTTAAAAATGATGCATTTTACATTACTTTTACAAAGCGACTTTTCTCTCATCAAAATTTATTTAAAATATTTGTGAGGAAAAAAAATTTGAAATTTCAAATATTAGATAAGATGGGATTTCTTTCTAATACAATACATGGATATTATAATACGAGAAAAACTGTCCGCTCATCATCATCATCTCTTTTCAATAAATATCGTTCATTATCATCATTATTATCATCACTATCAACATATTATCATCATAATTATCATCAATCACTTCCAAAAATTTACATGCAACAATCTACCAAAATGACAGATTTTAAAAAACCAGTTACTAGAAGGTAAATTTTTTTTTGAATTAATCGAATACTCAAATATTTGGGAAAAAATATATCAAATCTTTTTAAATTTTATGAACATTTTGTGAAATTGAAAATAATTTTTTTATTTTCATAATTTAAAATTTCAGCTCTTCACGTAATATTTTGCAACAATCTGATGAAATTGCATGCAATGATGCAGGTTTACCTGCCCAATGCTATCAGCATTCAACATTTCGGGCATATCCGTTATCACAAGAAGATGAAAATTCATTTCGACCAAGTCGTTCGCATGAAAGTTTGTTAGTATATTCATCTGCTACACATGCGATCGATTTAGGTTTGTTTATTTCGTTCCATTCTTTTTAACCAATTTCATTCATGATATTAAATTTGAAATGAAATATTAAATTTGAAAATAAATTCAGAATACTTGTAAAAGAATATGAGCTGCATAAAATTTAACTCTCAACCGAAACATTGCATTTTTTTTTTTTTTTTTTAAAAAACCTTATAATACCAAATATGGAAATGTTCGTTTTAATTTTTAATACTAAACACTGTCTCTTTTTTTTTTTTTTTTTTGTAAGGATTTCATGAATTTCATAAAATTAAACTATTTACTAGTTTCATATGTGCACATAGGAAAGTGATAAATTTTCCTCATATATTTAAAAGAGGAAAAGAAATAAGAGTTTAAATTAAATTTATTATTTAAAAAAAAAAAATAAAAAGAAAACCAGAAAGCAATTATTTTAATCAAATTTTGGATTCCGAATTAGATGGAGCTGAAACACCGATTCCTTCAATTCATCATCCAACAGTTGCTGATGTATCAAATTCTTTCAAATTTGACAATACTTATTATAACTGCCGTAATTCACATGAACGAAATAAATGGATTGAAAGGTTAATTTTTTTTCCTTCTCAATTTCAAATTTAATTATTAACTTCTTATTTTACTTCAGTGCTTATCAATTAACTTGTTTACATAACACATGATATTGATGTTAATTGAAACATGAACATCAAATATATCTCACAATTAATTTTGTGATTTTTTTTTTAATTCTAATATTTAATAATATGTAAAATTGGTTTGTATTTTTTTTTTTTTTGAATTAATTTAAAAAAGAAAAAGAAGAAATAGCTAATTTGTATTGTAACTTAATGACTGATGTATTCGAGGATTCTATGTTGTACAACCATCGGCTAAACTATACATAAACTTTTGCTTCTATTTGAATTTTGCAACTTTGGGAATTTCTGTCTGAGGATATTCATCACACTGGTATACTGCTGGCATGGACTCGAGTTGATACTCGATTTTATTTTAATACATTTTATTTTAGTACTCGATTTTGTTTTAGTGCTGCTTACTTTTAATTACTGCTATTCCTAGAGCTTTTGGGGTTTTTAATTGATTAGGAACTTTTTTTTGGATCTAATTAATTAATTAGGGACTTTTTTTGGATCTAATCAAAAAAATTCAACCCATGTGATTTTGAGCTTATAGTTTCATTTTTCTTTTTACTATTTGAGTGTTTGAGCGGGATTATTTTAAGTTCCTAGTTTGGTTGTAGTTTCGCATGATACATAAGGCTCATTATGTGATGGCTCATTTCCATTATACTTTAAGATTGAATGCAATTTATGGAATTTTTTTGTCGTTTTTGTCTATGATTACCTTACGTTTATATGGGGCTTCTTTTGATGGTATTATGATAATAGCTGTTTTTTTTTTCTTTTTTTTATTAACACTAATATAACTTTTTTCCTATGTATTTTGCTGGAATACAAGGTTTATACTTCGTAAGATTTCGAATTATCTTAATTTTTATTCTTATTTCAAATTATTTCTTCCTTGAGCTCTAGATGAAATAGGTATATATACCAAATTAATTAATTAAATAAAAATTTGAAAACTTTATTTTTTATTTTATTATATTAAAAAATCTCTTGTCTTCTTATACTTCAAAAAGAAAAATAGACAGACAGACATATAAGCCAACTTTGAAGCTTTTCAAAAAAAAAAAAAAAAAAAACTAAAAATGAAGCAATGGATTAAATTTAATTTAATAATGCAGATATGTTTCAATTTGTTTGCTATCATTCATTTTCAGTATTTAATTACCGTATTTCAATTAATATTAATTCTATTTGATCTTCTCTGTACTTATTCCATCTTAAGATTTGCCATCAATCACTTCCGGTTGTGTAATTACCATATTTCGATTAACAAATTCTATTTGATCTTCTCTATATTTAATCCATCTTGAGATTTGCTATCAATCATTTTCAGTATTTAATTACCATATTTCAATTAATATATTCTATTTGATCTTCTTTACATTTAATCCATCTTCAGTTTTTTTTCATTCCCTAGAGAGAAAAAGAAAAAGAGAGAGAGCGAAGGAGGAAGGAAAAAGAACTATCACATTTTCAAAAACTAAAAACCTATTTATTGTACGATTTAGAGGTCATTTTATTTCTCCATCTCTTTTCGTTCCAATTACTTTATTTTTCAGTTAATTTTAAAATTTCAAAAAGAAAAACAAATATGGAAAGAAAGAAGAGAGAGGGAAAAAGCAAAAGGATGAGGCATAGAGGGAAAAAAAATGAATTTGAAAAAATATTTCTGCTATTACACCTATAAATATCTTAACACACTACTCTCTCATATTTCACTTCTTATTTATGAATTATTTCCTATTTTTCTCTTTTTCTCTCACCTCCGATGTTCATCCGTTTTCTCCTTTTCTTTGATCTCATTCCTCTTTATTATTACAAAAAAAAAAAATTTTATCTTTTATCATTTAATGCAATAATTTGCAAATTATTGCAGCTTCATATTTTCTTTTTGAAAATTTCCTATCATTTAATATATTCAATATTGAAATCAAATGACATTTTCATGAAATGATAAAATTCTATGGCTACTTTGTCCTATGGCTATTCTATGGCTACTCTACGGCTATTCTATGGCTACTCTATCGTCCTTCATATTCACTCTTTTGACCATACAATAACCGCAATCATCATCATCATCATCATCATCACATGCATGCTTTAAAATAGCCTTCTCCTTTTCTTTTCTCCGCCGTTCTCTTACCCCTATCCCTTCCTCTCTCTCTCTCTCTCTCTCAAAAGGTCATTTCATTGAGGGATAGACCATTGTAATAGCTATTTCAAAAGTTCGTTTATTGTGATTGTTGTTGTTCCTTAGATTGTTAAATTTGATACGGACTATACGTCGTCTATCTCTCTTTTTGCACCACCATCACCAACCACTCACTACCACATCACCAACCACTCACTACCACATCACCAACCACTCACTACCACATCACCAACCACTCACTACCACATCGCCAACCACTCACTACCACATCATCAACCACTCATTACCACATCATCAACCACTCACTACCACATCATCAACCACTCACTACCACATCATCAACCACTCACTACCACATCATCAACCACTCATCATAATCGTCACCGTTGATTGCACCAACAGAAACCATTTCACACTTTCTAAATCTATCTACCTATCCATATTCATTCTTCTTTCATGCGGATATTTGTCATTATAATATTTCATCCCATTGGTACTGCATTATCCGACGTGGCGACGTGGATGCAATGCTCATCATGGACAAACTTCTTTTATTTTTTCAAATCTTCTTCACCTCTTTATTTCTTTCCTACCTACCGCGCACCTCGCTCTAACCACCGCTAAATGCTTACGATATTTGTGATTATAATATTTGTGTATGTGTATGTGTGTATGTGTGTGTGTGTGTGTGTGTGTGTATGTGTGTGTGTGTGTGTGTGTGTGTGTGTGTGTGTGTGTGTGTATGTGTGTGTGTATGTGTGTGACATCCTGTGGTACTAATCGCATTATCCAGTGCAATGCTCACACAACAAATTTAATTTCATTTTTCCAAACTCTTCATCTCTCTTTTGACCGCGCACCTCTCCTCTAAAACCGCTAAATGCTTATACTACTCAGTCTTCCCTCATACACTATCCCTATCTACCTTTTATGAAAATTTCGCTTTACACTTTCTCAAATTTTCCCTTTAAAATACACTCATCTTAAAAAATCAATGTAACAACATTTTGATGTTACATATTTCCTTCTGTTTTTTTTTTTTTTGTTTTTATAAAAGAAAAATCTTTTGGGATTTCAAAAATTTTCTTTTTTCAAATTTTAAATTTCATCTTTGTCATTTTTGCAATTCATAGAGGTATCTTTACCGCCAAATATCACTACTATCTTATCAGATTTCTTTCATCTTTTAAAATGTTTCCAAAATTTTCCATCTGTCATCTAATATATATGATTTTTGATCAAACATGTCTCTTATTTGATTTTCAAAATTTTTCATTTTCTTTCTTTTTTTTATTTGGGTCAGAGAGAAAGAGAGTGTGTTTGAAAAAAAAAAATGAAAGATTTGATTTTGAAAATTTAATATAGGATTTGAAGATTTAATGTAGGATTTGAAAATTATTAATATAGGATTGTTTCAATTTAAAAATCTAGTTCTGGAATTGCGGGAAATTTTTTTGTTTGCCCTCTTCCTAATTTGCAATTATTACTTTTGGTGGAAATGAAAATTCATTAATTTTCTTTTCTATTTTAAACTTATCCCCAGTATGTTGCAATTATTTTTCTAATATACAAACAAATTAGCAATGTTAAAAAATTAGCGTTTTTTAAAATTTTTCTTCCTTAAAATTTTATTTCATTAAGATTTTTTTTTTATTTGTCACTAAAATAAAGCGAAAGCTATAAGGAATGTATGTTAGTTAGTAAGTCTCTTTTTTTCCCGGCATAATTAATTATTTTCATTATTTGTTTAGATTTTTTAATTAAAATTTTCCATATATATATATTAAAAAAAAAATTAATTGTGCCGGGAAAAAAAATTTATATATATATATATATATATATGTATATGCGTATATGTATAGCTGGAGTAATTTCTTTTTCATATAAAAGTGTGATTATTCATCATGTCGTTTGAATTCAGTTGTTAATGTATAATTTGATTTGCATTAAAATGTACTCTATTCTTATGCTTGCTTGCTTTAAAGGTCATTGGAATTGCAAAAGGTCATTGAATCGTAATCAATTTTGATTTATTCCATACAATATATCTTTTAATCCAAAAATCTTTATAAATTTAATTTCTCTATGAAAGAGGAAATGAACGATTAAATATAATTTTAATTTCATCGTATAAAAATATCCATCCATTCATAGTGCTATATTTCTTCCCTTTCAAAATATTATTATTTATAAGTTTTGAAGATTTTCAAGGAAGTTTTATTATTCATTCTACTTATGTATTATATTTATCTATTTCAATTTTTCGTTCATTCAAGATACTTTTGTTTAATTTCTTCTTTCGAAAAGTTATTTATATTGTTATATACAATGTTATACTCTTCTAATAAAAACAATTGACCAAATGACCAAATGGCAAATCAGATTTGATTTTGTCCAATAAATCAATGTCAAATTTTTGTCTCTTCGATTTTTACCCAAATTTCAATGAAATTCGCTTCTTTTTTTTCTTTGTTTCTCTATAAATTTATGTTTATTTAATTAATTAGATATGTTTATAATAGATTCATTAATTATCAGTCAAAAATTCAACTCGTGTAATTTAATTTATTGCAATTTTAACAAAGTCTAGTAACTTTTATCAATTTAATTGATTGCAAGCAATTAAAAGTTGATAATGAAATTGAAAGAAATAATAAATCAAATAAAGCAAAAAATTGTTTCCTAACAGATGCATGAAATTCTTTTATGAATTATATTATGTCGTATTGAAGCTGTATTGAAGTAACCGACAGTATCATTTGAAGTAGCCGAATGGTTTGCATATATCAATTGATTTGGCTGATCGATAACATTTTACTGTAGCCCTATGAAATAGCCGATAGCATGTTGCAGCAACTGCAAGTGAAATAGCTGATGACACTTATTTGTAGCTTATAAAATGATTGATAGCTAATTAGAGGCTATGAAATGACCATTGTTTAGTGTGTTGATGAAGTAAATTGATAGCTTGTGGTAGTGAGAATTTTTGTGCAATTGTAAAAAGTATATAAACTGAATAAAATGATAAGATATGATAAGGATTTAAATAATAAAATGTTAATATATCTTTTTTTTCTTTTTTCCTTTTTTCCCCACTAAAAGTTCTTTATATTAATTTAACAAATCAATTAATTTTTTTTTTTTAATTTTTGAAATTACTTGTTAGGATAAAATTTTAGTTGTACGATTTTTTTGTGAATTAATTTTATTTACAAAATAATTAAAAGATAAAATACATTAGCAATTACATAGAGAGTTTCAAAGATCCAAAAAAAAAAAAAAATTTTTTAACTTCGAATAGCATATTTCATTGAAATGATTGAAATTTCTTTCCTAGTCTTTTTTTTTTTTTGTTTCATTTCACTTCTTTAGCTAATAATAATGCTAATTTTACATTTTCTAGGAAAAAAAATTTCTTTTTCTTTCAAATTGTTCAACTTTCAAATATCTTTGTCGGCAATTCTTCATTCAAAGTATTTTAACATTTTGTAGCCAAATGGTTAAATTTTTTTTTTTTGCTTTTTTTCTATTTAAATAAATTAAAGCATTTTTCAAAAAGAAGAAAGCAGAATTAGCGAATTGAATTTTCTTTCAATTTCATTTTCCTTTCGTCCAATTTTTTTTCTTTTTCCAAACAAAACACTCTCTCTTTTCTTTTGTACTTTTTTTAATAGTATTAAGAAAAGAATAGGAGGGAAGGACTTATCATTTATCACTTTATCTCTCTTTCTTTTTTTCTCTTTTTCTCATCCCTTTCCTCTCTCCTTCTCTTCCTCTCGCTATTTCTTTTTTTTTTTTGTAAAAATTATTATAAGTAATTTGTAAACCAGTAGTTTGTCTCATTTCGTTTCAATCTTTTTCTTCTATTTTAAAAAATCCAATTACCAAATTCCATTTAAATATCATTTTTTCAAATAAAAATTCAATTTCTTAATAAATGCGATATGTTTAGTTATTAATAATCTTAAAGAAAAAAAAGCTTGCAATATTTTTTAAATCATTTTTTATTGCGAAATTTAAATTTAAATTTTAATTATTTGTTAGCGCAGTAAAGATGATGATAATAATAGGGAAATAATTAATCCTACCTGTCCATCTATTCCTTTCATTTAATTTAATGTAAGTTTAAGCATATAGGTATGTATATGTGTATGTGTATGTGTATGTGTGCATGTTGATGTTTACATATACGCATATAATATATTTATCTACCGATATCTTAACGATCGTTGATTAGATTGTTACGGTTCATTTATCATTGTCCCCATCTGTGTCACCACCACCATATGGACTCATCCGTAACAATTTGTCATCAATTTCAGCCAACAATTTTGATTGCAATTTATTATTAATGCTTATTTTTCTGTTTCATTCATGGCAGTCATTTTTCAAAAAAAAAAACAAAAAAATTTAAAAAATTTAAATTTTTAATTAATAGTTTTTATTAATTTAGAAGAAAAACAAATACAGACAAATTTTTCAAAATTATATCCTAAAAGAAGTAATTTAAAGCTTGTATTATTGATTATTGTTACTATTATTATTACTCATATTTAATTATTATTATTGCCGTTTATGCGATTAATTATTAATATTACTGTTTATTTACCATTTTAAATATTTAAATGCTTACAATTATTATTAGCCGTTGCCTGTAGAGACATACGCTCACATATATTTGTATAAATATTTAAAATGATAAATTTAAAATTAGTAATGAAAGAAAGGATAAGTTATATTTTTAGTATGCCTTTATTTTTCCTCTTCTCTTTATTTCATGGAAGAAAGGAAAATAGATCAAAAAATCTTTCAATGTTTGAAAGAAAGCATAAAATAGGTAATAAAAAAAAAATATTTCAAATGAAATGGAAAGAAATATTACGAATGGAAATTAGTTAAACATCGAATCATCTGCGTAAAGTGCAAATTATTCTTTTAAAAAAAAAAAATTGTTACACTTTAAAAATATATTTTTATTAGAGAAATAAATTGTTTATGAGCCGATTCAGATAAGCAAATATTTGATCTGATGATTTATTTTGTTGTAGATTGATTCAAAAATATCTATTTAACATTTATTTATTTGGTTGGTTATTTAATTTGATGATATCGTCTGTTGTAGATTGTAGATTGATTCAACAAAATATCAATTTCAAAATTACTCATTTAAAAATTTCGTTAGTAAAATCAATTCAAGTGTTTTCTTTATTGACTTTATTTATTCCTATCTGATAAAATTTAATTTTTTTTTTTTTTTTTTTTTTTTGAGGGAAGAAATGAAAAGTAAAGATGTTTATCAGTTTGATTTATCAATTCCCAACAATATATTTAATTTTTAAAATTTAAATAATACTTCCATACAAAAAAATCAAAAACGCACATTTTGAAATTTTCCGCTACCCATCTTTTTGCATAATTGAAATAATTGATTAAACTATCAAGCTAACAAATATAAAAGAAATTTACCATTCATTTATGCAATAGCATCTTAGATAGCAGCAGTATTTGAATGAGAATATCCTTTGAAGTTTTCAAAAATGAAAAATTTTATTTTTAAATTAGATTTGAAAAATTTTCCAGTTTATATCAGAAACTGCTTTTCTTTTTTAAACAAATTCAGTTGAAAATTTCTTCGACAAAAGAAGTAAAAATTATTGTTTCTTTTTTTCTATATTAAATTCCTAAAATTACTAATAGTTGAAATGAAATTATAAAATGAGAAATAATTAAATAGTGTTTAATATAATTGCTCTTATTTTTGTTTACCTAATTCTATGAATTAATTTAAAATGAAAAGTAAATAATTGAATAATGAAGTCCTCCATTTCATTAATTAATTATGGGATTTGCTAAAACTGTTCAAATTATTAAAAAAAAAAAAAAGGAAAACAAATCAACAATATACATTCTCTCTTAGCCTTGCAGTAGACAGAAAAAAAAAACCAGAAACGTTGGTTTAAATTTTTTTAATTTGATAAAAATAAAATTTGAATAATAAAAAGAAAAAAAGGTAAAAAAGGAGAAAATGGCACATAAAAAGAAGAAAGAGAGAGAAAAGACAGGAAAAAAATGAATTTTTTTAATTGCAATAAATAAATCACCTTTAAAAGTATTTTACCTATGCCGTTAATTTTTTTTAATTTTTTTATTTTTGAAAAAATTTTCATCCGGTTTTTCTTTTTTTTTCGTTTAAGAGAGAGAGAGAAGAGAATAGGTTTGGTAAATTATTGAATAAAGTTTTTAAATCTTAATTTTGCTTAAAAATTGATTCCATTCGTGCTTTTAACGCATTGTTACTCGAAATAGCATGACATTAAATTTGTTATTATTGTGAAAAAAAATTTCTCTAACTATTTTGATATCTGTGGGAAAAAAATGAGGATACAATTTAATTGGAAATCAATTCATGAATGGAATAGAATAACTAATTGATTGATATGTGTTTTAATTTTAGTCATATATTTAATTGCTGAATTGAATTGCTTTACCGAAAAATGACCGAATTGTGATAAATTTCAAAATTTTGAAATTTGTGCAAAAAACTTTAAAGTTGATAAACAGTTGCAAAATTTAATCGAAAAAAATTTAAATTAGAATTTATTTCAGAAGAAAATTACAAAAGAATTTCTTCTTTTTTTGAATTAAAATATTAAATTTTTTCAATTTCTTTACTTAATAATGATAATGTGACTCCTTGACATGACATTGTGTTATAATTTTTTCATTAAAAAAGTTTTCATTATAAAAATTATTCTTTTCGCAACTTTTTTTTGAAAATTCCAACCTTCTTAGGCATAATTATTTCTTGAAGAACATTGTTATCATTTTTGTTATTTAATCATCTTTTTTTCTTATCAGTGCGTAAAGATTTTTTCTTTTTTCTTAGTGAATTCCAAGCTAATCAATATTACTTATATTTTCATTTTCATTAAAATTTTTGATTTGTTATGTTAACAATTTCACATTTTTGTTTATAAGAGGAAATTTTCATTATATAATTTATGCAGTTAATACTAAAACTTTTTTGTTTAGTTTCTAATTTGTATAATTATTGATAATTAATGTTTAATGATATGTTTTGAAGTTTTGAAGATTTTATGTAGTAACGATAATTTGTCCAAAATATTCATATTAGAATATTACAAGAATAAATCTTGGTAAAGACAAAAAAAAAGAAAAAATCAATATGAGGGTAATATTCCAGAAGAATTTCCGATTTCTACAAAAAATTTATATCAAAAATAATAATTTTAAATGATTGATATGCACACCTATATTGATATAATGTTTGTTTTTTTATTACTGTAATACGCCTATTTATACCATACATATAATATGGTACTCCAACATAAACTAGGTCTTCTTATTCTTCTTTTAATCTCTTCACTCAAAATATATCGATAAAATTCTCGTTAACCTCATTTTATTAAAATATATGCAGTATTCATAAAAAAAAAAATTTTTTAATTTAAAATTTCTCCATCTTTCTTCCATTCACAAATCATCTACAACATTTTTAGGCATCATTTGAGATCAATTTCCTTTGCGTATCTTTCCTTTTGCATTTACTTTCCTTTGCGTATGCTTTCCTTTGCTCATACTTTCCTTTTGCGTTTATTTTCCTTTGGCGTATACTTTCTTCTGCGTTTGCGGATACTTTCCTTTTGCGTACGCGAACTTTTCTCCTTTCTTCATTTTTTTTTTTTTTTTTTTTTTTTGAATATTTTAAATTTCGCAGTTTCAGGAAAGTTTAAATTAAATTTGAAAGGAAAATTTCAAAAAAAATTTTTCTCGTTAGAAGAATAATTTTTGTTCATTTCAGTCTTTCACCACATTTCATCTCTTTTTTTCCCGGTATTGTTGAAATGTTGACTTGTATGGCACAATGTTAAACAGATAATTTACCGAATATGCAATTAGCATAAATGATCTGGTCATTCATTAAATGTGTAAGACATCCATATGTTCCGATGTGATGACCAGTTTAGTAGTTGTTATCCTTTTGTAATTTAACACAAGCAAAAGATTGCATGCAGATGATCTCTTCGCTTACATATCATCACCATATGATCATATATATATATATCCGTTTATGCTAATATTTAGCAAATATTCCCACTTTTTTTTTGCTAACATAACCTTGGCAAAATGATAATTTCTTACCATGATTTATTGTCATTTTATCACGATAAATCATAATTTCAATTTCGAAATATTCCATACTAAATGCTATTTAAAAGAACTGGGAATTGAAATTTATCAGTTCATAGATTTTAAGGTTAAATTTTTGAAGCGATTGTAAAATTTGAAGGATTAATAAAATATTTTTATTTAATACTCATAATAACAATACTTAAATGTTCTTTCTTTACATTTTATTCATGCTTCATTTTTTATTCATAAGTTTTATTCTCATCATTTATTCTGTTCATCATTCGATTATTCAGTTTCAATTATTCATTTAAATTTACTTATTTTTGCTTTCATTCGTTTATTTAATTAATTGTATAAGGAACGAAAAAAAAAAAACGAAACAAAATAAAGTTTAAAAGGTATGATCAATGAATGACTGGGATGGCTGTTGAGCATGTAATTTTGACTGTATCTATTGGTAGTAGCTGGGACAGTTCAGATGGCAGTGATTCGCATAAATTTTGAAAATTTTCTCAAATTTACTCCAATTATTGGCATTTTTTTTCCAATCGAACAATTTTATATCAAGTATTTGGATTAATCTTCTTGTAGCTTCTTAATAAATGGAAAGAACTAATTTTGGAACAAATTTGATTAGTTTTTATATTATTGGCCTTTTTTTTTTTCGAAATGGCTGATAGTTCATTGATTCCTTTTTCTCCGAAAATAAACCATAGAAATGAGCCATCTCGAAATGAAGATTTGGAATATTCTTTTTTTCCGGATTATTATTTTTTTCTTTTTTTGTATTTCTTCTGTTTAAAGGTTCTCTTTATATTTATCCTCATATTTGTTTGAATTTTTGAAAGGCAAAAAATAATTTCACTGTAATTAATGAAATCAAATCTTGAAGTTTTATTTCAAAAAAATTAATTATTAAATCATAAATGCAAAATATAGTTTTATGAATTTTACAGTAATCTATTTTGCACTAATAACATAGCACCTTTTTTTGAACTAATAATTAGAAATGAAATAATTGAATCAGCAAAATTATCAGCATACTAACTGAGCTTTAATCATTACCAAGCATTTCTTCCAGATCTTCTGGATATTTTTTCTAGATTGTTACAGTATGTGCTTTTACCAGTTTTTCACTTTAAATTGTTTATGTGATAGCACGATTATAAAGTGTAAATGTATGATAGAAATTCGAATGGAAGATGTAGCAGGAAATGAAATCCGGAATAGGTGCAATTAGCATTACAATCAATAATGAATTTCTTTTCTGGGTTCAAAATTCATTATCCCGTAATGTTGTTGTTTGGACCGGTTTTTTGCTTTTCATTACTTTAATTCACAATGAATTCACTTTTTTTGCAGTATACGACATACGGCAAGTCCAGTACGTGATAGAATGCATCGAACAGAAAATTCTCTAGAAGTATGGATTTTAGAAGCCAAAGGTGTTCCGGTTAAAAGGAAATACTACTGTGAGATATGTCTCGATAAAACATTATACGCTCGAACATCGGCAAAACCACGTGGTGATATTTGCTTCTGGGGCGAGCATTTCTATTTCAGGTTTTGTTTTCTGGTTATTTTTTTATCACATCTTATTGTAATTTTTTTTTATTTTCATTATTATTTGAAATATTTGAAAAATAGTTCTTTGAAAGTAATAAATAATTTGAATAAATAATAATTCCTATTTATTAAGAGATTATCTCTCAGTCATATACTTAATTCTAAATAATCACTTATATGTAATTAATTTATTTTTATTTTGCATTTTTTTTCCGACAAATACCTTGTTAATCCGTTATTAACGGATAAAGTGTATATTGAAAAAATACTTTATTTTAATTCTTGTTATTCCTTATACGATATATGGTAACTGCAATAAGTCTAATAACAATAAAATGATAATACATAATTAAATACTTAATTTTATTTTATAATGAATTTTTTCTAATTTTCAAAATTTTAGTCCAATTCCAAAATTGGAAAATGTTTGCATTAACTTATATCGTGAAGCGGATGCGAAGAAGAAGAAAGATCGTTCAACATTGATTGGTTATGTTCAAATCAAAATTGATCAACTTACTACACGACATCCGGTTGAACGATGGTTTGTTGATTTCTCTTTCTTTCTCTCCTCCTCTCTTTATCATATCAAATATGATATGTTTAATAAGAAATGAATTCTTTTCTTTTTGCAAGTAGCATTTTCAACGAAAAAAAAACCTTCTGAACAAGTATATACTTTGCAAGAACTCTCAGATCATTCTGGAAAATTTATTCATCACATATGATTTGATAATATTATCGAAATGATAATATTTGATTTCATTTTACATTTCTATTCCAGAATTTATTCATCACATATGATTTGATAATATTATCGAAATGATAATATTTGATTTCATTTTACATTTCTATTTAGCAAGCATTTTTTTAAAATCATTCCGAAGTTACTTCTCTATCTTGAACTTATAAAAATTTTAATACTTTTTTTTTAATGATTTCTGTTCGTTTTATTGTTTGCTAAATTGTCATAGTTTTGCTAAGCGGCTAATTAATTAATTAATCGGTAGTAATTAAATTCAATTATGATTATTGATTTTTATCATTTCTGATATCATGTTTTCCTTTTTCTTCTTCCTCTTTTTTTTTTTCACAAAATTTATAAATTGTTAATCGATTAATTAATGTAACGAATAAATTTAGACGAAAATATTAGCATGGATATATTTTATTGGTGCAGCAGCATTAATATAAAGTATTCGGATAAGCATCCGTTAATTAACTGCATATATTTCTAGCAAAATTTTTTTTTTAAATTATCACCATTTCATGTACTCTGATATATAAGTGACAAAATATATTTATTAATTTGTAAAGTGATTTTGATAATTTCTGAAATTTCTATTTAAAAAAAATTTTTTATGTGCAAATATTTTTAGCATAAATTTGTGCAAATTCTTTTGATTTAAAAAATTTTTAATTAAATCATTGCAACAACACTTTTTCACAAATTTATATTTAGCAAAGTTTTATTTAAATCTATTAAAATTTGGAAAATTTTATTAAAAATTTTTTAATATTTGGTCAAATAATGATCAAATATGAAATGTTTTATTAAATTTTGAAATTTCCCAAAAAAAATTTTTTTTTTTTTTTGATGAATAAATTACGCAAATAAACCAGTGTAATTTGATATTTTAAAGTTTTTTTATTTTTTTTTACTTTTTTATTACAAAAAAAAAAAATTTAATTTTAATATTATCAAATGATATAGGTGTAATAACAAACATTAACAAATATCATCATTTACGAAATAACCTTTTTACAAATCATATTTTTTGCATTGTAATTGTAGTATTAATTTATAGGTCAACAATGGATTTTAGATGGGTATTTGAGGAGAAATATGGTAATTTAAATTCCAAAAAAAATATTAAAAAAAAGAGTGAAAAATAATTTCAATTTTTTTTCTTATTAAATACATATTTATTTATTGAACTACTATAGTATAATTTAACCGAATTCATTTCATCCATACTATAATTTAACCTAAATTTTAATATTTGCTACCTTTTTTTTTTGTAAATTATCCATAATCTTTTGAATTTTTCTTTCAATTTTCATTCATGGAAGTGAATTGGGCAATTTTTGATCAAATCATATGACCATTCTAAATGATTGTTGAATAATGATGTTACTCATAATAAATTTATCATATTGATAACACCATCATTGTCACCATTGTTACACTTGTTTCTTGCATTATCATTCAATCAGTTATTTCCATTTGATAATTTTATTTATCAAAAAAGTTAATTTTAGTAAATTTTATGTTAGCTTTCTTTTGTTTTTTTCATTCAAGTATATTTTCTCACTTAACTTTTTTTACTAACTTAAAGTTTTTTTTTTTCTTTTTTTCTGGTAAAATTACTCGGTTGTTAATGAGGAGGTTATAATTTTAATTTTCATATATTTTTATCAGCTTTTTTGTTTTTATTTTTCTGTAATAAGGAATTTTATTTCATTTAATTGATTTTTTTTTTTAATTGAATTAAATAAGTTTGTAGGATGTAAGAAATTTTACAAATTTACAGGATTTTATTGATTTATTTACGGTTTATTCGTTTATTTTTGCAGTATTTAAAGGATGACTTTTTTTGGATGGCACTTTTTTTTTGTTAGCAAATAACTGTAATTAAACGATAAATCAGAAAAATTAATTTGTTCGATTGAAAAATTAGAAATATTTTGCTTGAATTGATTTGAAGGTATATTTCCAATCTAATTTATTTGATCATTTGTCATTTTATTGCTAAGTTGAATTCTGTACGAAGCACTAGAAGAACAAAAATGATCTTACATCGACGTTACACCGTTACGTTATGTATTAATTTGATATTAATTAAAATTTGATTAGATATTAAGGTAATTTTTAAACAGTTAACCGAATGAAATAAAATGAAGCAAAATTAAATCACTTCAAATTATTGCGCTAGACGCTTATAATAATTTTAGTTTTTTTATTTAAGTATGAAATTAGAACATACCAAATCTTGCAATATTAATTTAGACCCATTTTTTTTTAGGCCTTTATGGAGTCTTTAAATTGTAACTAATTTATATAATTTATTCAGTGATTATAAAAATCATTTGATAGTAATATGAGGTGAAAAGAAAGAAAAAAAGCAAGTTAAAATGAAATGTTAAATTGAAATTTTTTAAGTGATTTTATATTTACTTTTTTTTGCAATCTAAATTTTATAAAAAAAAATTAAATTTGTTCGTAATAATTAATGAGTGAAATAAATAATTGAATTGGAATTGTGTTGAAGAGTATCATCACTGTAATGTTTTTGAAATATTCTTTTTTTTTATTTTGTACTTTTCATATGTCCGCAAAAAAAAAATTTGTAGAATTATGAAAAAAAAAATTTATGAAATTATGACATTTATGAAAAAAAAAAATTGGTATTTTAGTTTTTACGCTTATATTCAAATTTTTTTAACATTTTTCAAATAATTGTACTTTTTTTTTGATGAATCATTTAGATGAAAAATTTCTTCCCAAAATTAGAGCAAACTTATTTGCTTTTATTAAATGAAGAAATTTTTTCTTTTCAATTTATAAAATATACGGATAGTACAGATTAAATCCTAATTATTTAATTAATTAATCGATTTGCGTTCATTTTTAATTTTAATTTCTTTCTCTTTATCTGTTACAAATAATATACAAAGCTTATGGAAATATTTTACAGTATATTTCCTAGGATCAATTTTAATTGCATTTTGGAATAGAATTTCTGTTTCAAAATTATAAATTTCTTTTGTCATTTTTTTTAGATGAAATTTAATTATTGAGATCATTAATTTTAATTTATCTTCGGAAAATTTATGACATTACTTTTTCCGATTCGTTAAATATTTTTTCATTTTAATTTATTATTTTTTCATATATGTTTCCTAATAAAGCTTTATCCTCTCCACCAATAAAAAAAGCAATCGTATGTCCAATTTATTAATGTCACTTCCGTTATCGTAAATTATTGCTTTGGTTTGCGATTTAAAAATAATTGCATACATATTTATATATGATTGATAAAAAGTTTGCTAGAATATTTTCTGGAAAAATATATTAAAATTGAAATACACATTAGGTTGTACAGTTTTAAAAATGTAGTAATTTTTCCATTTTCAATCATTTTTTTTCCCTTTTTCTAAATTCAAGGAGGAAATTTCAAGGCTTCCAACTTTGATTTATTGATTTCTTTTTTTCTTTTTGTAAAAGTATTAAAAAAAAAAAAAAAAAAATGATTTACTATACTGATTATTACTACAGTAATTATTACTGCGAAATTTTTTTACGATATTTTATAATTTTGATTCGAAATTTCTTTTTTCATTCACAATAATTACTTCAATCATATAAGCAAAATTTTTTCATTCATTTGCATTTGATGAATTAGATTTAATCTAAAAGGCTAAGGAATCGGGAGAAAAAGGAAGAAAGGAAATCAAAATGTTAATGACAAACTTTAGTGACATTTGTCATATTTGGATGACAAATTGATTATCAATTTGCAAAAAGAAAAGGAAATAGGATGATGATAATGATGATACAGTAGGAGTACTAGGTACCAGATGGTAAAAAACATTTTGATGAAATCATTTTAAAGATATTACCAGAGATGAATGGCAACCTGATCTTTCATCATGACAGTTTAACCTCGGTATTAATCAACAAAACGATAGTTCAAGGTCGATCACTTTTAACACCTATGCTGTATACAATCCTTCTAAGTTTACCTTTCTTCCACTTTCCCATTTTTAAATTACTATTCAGACATTTGCCATATATAAAGCATTGAAAAGTAAAATTTAATTCTTCATTTAGTAATTTCATTAAAATTTAATTTAAAATAATTTGTAATTTCTATGCTTGTCATCTTTTTCATTTTTTTTTTTGTTTTTATTTCAGTTTTATTTCTTTAATTTTCGTTTTATTTTTGGTTTATTAATTTATTTATTTGTTTATTTTTTCACTTACTTATTAGTTGTTTATTCAAATCACATGCTTAATTATGCATTCATTTGTTTATTTTACTTAATTAATCTATTTTAATCAATTATATACATATTTATTTGTTAATTAATATTGTTGTTCACCCTTTTCAATTTTATTTTATTTCATTTAACTTTCATTCATCTATTTATTAATTGGTTAATTTTTTTTTTCATTTTTCTCATGAAAAAAATGCTCCTGTACGCTATTGTCATAAATATATTTCTTTCTATTTTTTCCACTCGCAAAATTTAACTAGTTTCGTTTTTCTTTCTTTTTTTTTCTTTTTTTTTGTTTTTTGAATATTTTAATAACTTAACAATCCTTTACAATTTATTTTGCTTTTCCGTTTCTATGAAAAAGAAGAAGAAAGTGTAAAATATTCAAATGAAATTGTGGGAAGAATAAGTGGAAATTTAATTACAGAGAATATTTCTGTTTTTTTCCTTTGCAAATAATAAATCTTCTAAAAGCAATAAAACATCCATTCTTTCGTCGTCTTAATAAAAATTTTGAACCATTTATTTCTTTCTTCTTTAATTTGTTTGTACTTCATTATTTAAATTTTGAATTTTGTTTACCCTTGTTATTACGAAAATAATCGTGATTGATTTTTTGTATTTGAATTATTGAAACTTAATCATCTAAAAGGTGACAAAAATTTTGGAAAGTGTTATGTCGAAGCATTGTGTCAATCAGTTGTCATCATCTTTTTGGTTCAATCGTTGTCATTTTATTCGACCTTTGCTTATTATTAAATATGGTAAAAATTGCTTCAAATTACGAAGCATTTTTGGAACATATTATCGGTCAGCTTTGTTGGAAATTTTCTTACAAATTTTAATTAATTAAGTAATTGACTAATTTTTCAATATCAGTTTTATATGTTAATTTTCTTTCGGTGTTTTTTTCTTTTTTCTTCACATCATTCTAATTATAAAGTTGAAATTGCTTTATACTTTAACTTTTGATTTATAATTCTGATTATTTAGAAAATATTTGACAAGAATGAATATTATTAATGTTTCTATCAGTCTAATATTTAACGAGAAAATCTTAATTAATATTAATTAGATTTCGTTTTCTTAAAATTGTTATTTTAATGAAATGTTTCACTGAATTGCTATCATTAATCAAAAATCAGTCTTATCTTTTATTGCAGTTTCTTATTATTCGGAAGGTTTTTTTTTTGTATTTGGCAAAAACAAAAAATTAAAATTAAAAAATTTTTTAGGGATTTCTAAGATTTAAAGTATTTAAATTTTAAATATTTATAAAGTAAAGTATATTATAGCATTATATTTCTTTTTTAGCAACATTTTGATTAAATAAACTGGAAAAAAAGAAGGATATAAAGAATAATTCTACAGGTATACTGTAACGGCAACATCAGATGGCACTAAATTATCGAATGCAATAAAAGATAAAGGTAATGGTGAGGTAGCTGCAGTGCGTATTAAGGCCCGTTATCAATCGGTACAAATATTACCGATGAAAGTATACAGTGATCTATTAACTTTTATCAAGTAAATCATTTTTCTTTCCTCAAAAAAGACTAATTAATTAATTAAAAAAAAATAAGGAAATAGTATAGTTAAAGGCAGTATAGCGAATTTTGTTTCGATTCTAAAGTTTTATCATTTCATTATTTCGCGAAAAATTTTTCCACAGTTCACTTTCCATAATTTATTTAATTAATTAATAAATTTAATTAATGAAGTAATTTCCATACTGATGAGAAAAAAAAGAAGAAATATTTTCCCTATTCAATTCCAATCATTTCTCTCTCCTTTCTTTCTGTCTCTCTCTGTCTTTCTCTTAACCAGTAATGAAAATAATTGGAATAATAACTGAATAGATTAATATTGGAACGAAAAAAAAAAAAACGAACAATAAGTGAAATATAAATAAAAGTGGCTTATGTGGAAACTGATATCGAATAAAAATTTTTAAACATAAATTAATGAATTAAAATTCGCGATTAAAATTTTTTTGAATAAGTGAATTTATTTTTGTTATGATATATGATATTTGGAGCAGTTTCTTACATATTAAAATTAAAGGTATCAAATTATTTTTTGTTAATTAGCAAAAATTTTAATTACAAATTTTATTCCATTAATTTATATTTAAAAATGTTTATTTGATATCAATTTCCAAATAAATCCCAAAAAGAAGGAAAAAAAATTCCTAAATTTAAAATTTAAGGAATTTTAGACTGATTCGTTTAATTTTTTCTAAGATTTTTTTTTCAGACAATATTATTTATTATTATGTCGTGTTTTGGAGCCAACACTGAGTGTAAAAGCAAAGGAAGATTTGGCTACAGTACTTATACGAATTATGCACAAATTGCATATGGCGAAACATTTCTTATGTGACCTGATTATGTCTGAAGTAGATGTTCTTGGTATATATTTCTTCTTCTCATATATTTTAAAAATTTTAATTTTAATAAGTAGTTTTAGTTTTTAATTTTTCAAAATTTTACCTTAAAATTTTTCGAGCATTTTTCCTCATTTCATCAAAAAAAATGATTAATATTTGGATAAACCGAAAAAAAATTGAATTACTTTTGTTTAAATTTAAGTGTTTTAAAATTAATTTTGATTTTGCTTGGCATAAATTAATTAGGAATTGTTTTATTTCATAAACATAAAAGATTAGAATTTTATCAATTTTTAACATTTATTATGGACGACTTTTTTCTCACATTTTTTTTTTTTGTTAGCACTTTGAAATTTTAATTTCATTTGAAGTAATTAATACTTTGAAATTATAATTACAGATTTTCCTTTGAATTAATTTTACAGATAATGAACATTTAATGTTTCGTGGCAATTCATTAGCAACAAAAACAATGGAAGCATATATGAAATTAGTTGCAGATGAATATCTTCAAGTAAGTTTTTTTTTTACTTTTTTTAATTTTAATTTAATATCATTTGTTTCTAATGAAATGATTAAGGTGCACTTAATAAGAAATTAACATTCACCAAAGTTATCTGTCAGTAGATCTGTGTGATAGTTCCGTTTTTTTTGCGCTTAACATCGCGGAAAAAAAATTAGGCTTTTTGATAACTAATTACATAGTTATGATAATAATTACAGTAATATGAAATTAACTACATAATAATAATATGTGCTATTAAATGATGTGTTAAGGACTTAATAATATTAAATGCATGTACTATTAATAATATATTGATATTTGTAAAGTATGTAAGTGCAGTACCGCGTAATAAGTACTAAGTACTATGTATAAAGTACCATGTAAAAAGTACTATATAAACTAGTATGAATTAAAGTAAGTATAAAATGCTATAAACTACTGTATCAGTACGAAGTAAAATATATTAGCGCAAGATACTGTAAAGTATCGTACTAGTTTAAAGTATTACGTATGTATGTATAAAATATATATACACTATATCATTTCATTGCGACATTTTTTAGAATACACTTGGCGAATTTGTCAAAGCAATGCAGCAATGTGATAAGGATTGTGAGGTAGATCCGTTGAAAATGGCAAACATTAGTGTGATGGCATTGGAAAGAAATCGTCATCAGTTAGTGACAAATGTTAAAACTGCTTGGTCTAAAATATTGGCAAGGTTGAAAAATTTTTTTCAAAATTTTGCATTTTTTTAAATTAAATTAATTAAGATTAATTTTGGCTTTTTTTTTCTTATGAACCTATAATGTATTTCAAGATTTTTCTTTATTTAAAACATCTAATTATTAAATAAAGTGTAATTAATAGGAAAGAAAGAAATCAATATATATATATATTTCAGTGCTGAAATATTTCCAATTGAATTGCGTGAAATTTTCATTACTTTACGAAGACGTTTGGAACAAATTAGTCGACTTGATCTTGCTGATACATTAATTTCATCGAGCATTTTTCTGCGATTTCTTTGTCCAGCAATACTTAGTCCTAGTTTATTTAATTTAGTAAGCAAAATTTTTTAATTTTTTACATATTTTATTTACTTTTAAAATAATCAGTAATTATTTACTTATTTACTTTTAAAATAATCAATACTTTCTATGACTATTCCATTTGTTTTTACAATGCTTTTTTTAATTCATCAATTAGTACCACGTCAAAGTTATTATTAAATGAAGGGAATAATTGTTTGGTTTGAAATTTTATCAAATTTTCCTTCTAATTAGCACTTATTTTTCCTTTATGTTTCTATTTGGTTTTTTTTCTATGCAAACTAAAATTATCATTTACTATTGGTATTTTTATTTTGTATATTGTTAAATTTGTTATAATTACTTCGATCTGATCTTTTTGTCCTAAAATTTTTTTTTCAGATTTCCGAATATCCATCAGGACATGCAGCTCGCAATCTTACATTGATCGCTAAAACACTGCAAACATTAGCAAATTTTACAAAATTTGGAGGCAAAGAACACTATATGGATTTTATGAATGAATTTGTTGAGCATGAATGGGATAATATGCATCGATATTTGTTAAAAATTTCAACACCATCAGCAAATAGCCAGCGAAGTTCGGGTAATAATGATTGGAATATATCAATTGATATTGGAAAAGAAGTATCATTATTGTATTCATATTTAGAAGAATTATGGACACCTGAGGTATCCATCTTTCTTATTATTGATTCTTTTTTTTTTTGAAAATTCTAAACAAAGTTTTTAATTTTTTCAAAATTTATAACCAACATTAAATTAATGAAGTTTTGTCTGTTTTTTTTTACTATATATAATGAGAAGTCATAATTATTGCGATAATGTGATGAACTTTTATTCTACGAAGTAATATTTGATTTGTAGATGTTTTAGTTTCAAACAAAAAAATAAAAAAAATTTAAATTAAAAAAGTTTTTTATTGCATCAAAAAAAAAAAAAAAAAACAGTAACCATTTTAATAATAAATCGAAATTAAGCAGGAAAAAATCACAGATTTATCACATATTCTTACGAGATATACTGGAACATTTGCTCCGATATTACAGTGATATTCATTTTTATTCAAGTTTAGATTCATGAACAAGCTGTTAAATATGACTCACAGATGGCAGAATTACGATTGATTTTGGCGAAATTACGCTATATACGAATGCGAAATGATGGTTCTAGAGACTATGCATTGTTACCTGTTGAAAGTTCTACTTCTGATTACGATAATACAAATGTTTCACGGTAATAAAGCAAATTTTGAAATATTTAATTTTATATACTTCCTTGACATGCTAAATATTTGTCGCATAAATATGAATCACTAATTTTAATTAATTTTTTTCTCTTTAGTAATGAATTGATTAATTTAGCTGATATTGATTTTTTTATTTTTTTAGATTACATACTTACAACAATAATGCGAAAATTCCGTCACATCTTCGTAATACAGTAAGCGAATCACATGTGATGACAAAAACAACACCGGCAGCTCATTTAAATACAAATGATGATTATGTATTAGACATAGCCTTACTGAATGATAGTTTGGCCGTACGACAAGCCGGTTTAACGGTACAGAAACACCGTAATGGACACCATCGTAATCAGCGGTATTTCACTGAAAATGCTTCCTGTGAGCGGCACAGCAAAAGGTTACTGCTTGCTTTATTTATTTGGGTTGATATAGCAAGTTTTATAATTATTGGACTAATCATTTCATAATATTTATTGGAATATAGTTTGCCGTAGTACATAGTATGTTTGCTTTTTATTTTACGACAGTTCTATTTTTTCTTTACAATATATAATTTAGTAAAGATTACATATAGAATTTAATTTTACTATTACGAAAATTTAAAAATAGATGTCTTCCTCATTTTATAGCTATCATATTGTTGGCTCCCAATTGTTACTGTCACTAAGGATTACTGTAATTTATAGTAGAGTTATGTGAATTCCCGGATATTTTCACATCTTAGTTATTAATTTTACATGCAGATAGCAACATTTTCAACTTAAATCATGATAATTGCTTATTTAGCTTATAAAGTTGGGTGTTATATTGAAATTTATTTAAAAAAGAGTTCCTGTTCTACAGTATGATAAGTCTATAGTATAATTTTGTAAAAATACATATTTTACTGTTATTACGTGTATTATATAGTGTGTAAAAGGGCTGTCAAATGATGGGTTATCAATTGATAATCATTTCATTTTTTGCTCAAACGTCACGATAATATAAATGAATTTTAGGAATCCATATACAACATTACCGAATATTTCGACAAGTCGTGAAAGGATTAGTGTATTTGATGCCAGCAGTAAATCAGCAGCACCAGAAAATGGCTCATACGTATCATCGAATATTTTATCCGAATACTCAGTTGGTGGTTTTCATCGAAATGACGATACTGATTCGGATGAAACAACACAGGAATCTACAACAATGCATTCTCGTAATATACGTCCACCACGTAAAAGTAAACGACGTACTGCTACATCAGTGGATCGTGAGCAAGCAGTAATTACGTGTCCAGATACCATCGTTGCACCATCATCTAGTGGATATCAAAGTCAGAATCACAGTAGCAGGTAATAAGAATCCTTCCTGAAGTAATCCTAGAAGAATTTTCTAATTTATCTCAATTTTTAAATTTATCTTCAATTTTATCACATATTTCTGTTTGTCTTTTTTTTTCAAGTATTTTTTCATAACTAATAATTAGTAAGCATAATTATTTAATTATCTGAAACGATCAATATGTTTACAGTTTGAGTTCATCGAATAGTAGCAGTCCGGTGGAACATAAAACAGAACAAATTAATCATACTGCTTATCATTCAACACTTCAACAATCTAATCCAAGATTTAATACTCATCAATGTATTCCATCAACATCTTCCTCATCCGGAAATTCTGACAAACTGTTAGTTGATGATGATCGATATTGTGTACCTTCCGTTCCGTTTACAATGTACAAGACTTCCGCACATCCGTCACATTTAGAAATAATGGATAGTAGTAATGCTATTTATGATGTACCAAAATGCTCAATACCAAGGTCATTTATACAATTTTTTTTCTTTTGTTTAGGATAACGAATTTTACAAAATTTCAAATATTTTCAAAAATTTAAAAAAAAAAAAAAAAACAAAAAATGAGTTGAAAGAGTTCAAATGATGAAATAAAATACTATAATGCATTTTCAGCATTTTTTTTTATTAAGAAAATGAAACAATTAGAAGGAAAATTTATGTTTACAACTAACTTTCAAATATTTATTTTAATCTTCACTTTTTTTTTTTAAATATTTTTTCTAATTTTTAGTTTAATTAATTATTGTATTTTCAGAACTAATCCACACTGTTCTTCACGTAATTCAACAGCTATGAATAGTGGAACCTTACTGAAACCAACTTTAATTGATATAAATAATGATGGCAATAATGAGACACGATTAGCTATACCAGCAAAATCTTCTCATTACGATAATAATGATGATGGTAAAAGCAATAACAATATTATCAGCAAAGAAAAGAAGAAGAAAAATGATGACAGTAATAATGGCTTTATTGATGACGATGACGATGATGATGATGATGATGATGAGGATGATGATGACGATAGCAATATTGTAAAAGAATGTGGCACAAAATGGTGCTTTAGCGAAAACGGAACAAGGTTTTTATTATGTCTTCATTAATCATTTCTTTACTTAAATTTATTAATTTTTTTCTCAACAGTATTTATTAGTATTTTTATTCATTTTCTGAATATCATCAGATAAGTCATATTTGTAATAAAATTGTATAATATGATATTTACTTTAATGGTCAGAATGATTAATGAGCCAATTATTTCGAATTATCACTATAATGATCAGAACATTAGAAAAGCCAGTAATTTCATTTTCAAATTAATTAGATAGGCAGTAGTAGATTTCGATTTAATTTAACGATTATTAATCAGAATGAGTAGAATCAAAAGAGAGGGAATAATTTTGGAATAATTTGAGTGGGTCAGTCAGCTTCATTTTTGGCAAAAGGAATAATTTTGATCTTGTCATAATGGTCAGAATCATTGTGAAGCAATAATTTTATTTAGTGGAATGGTTATAATCATTAAGAAAAATGTGTATTTTCTCATACAAATAATTAATCACATTTTGAATTTTGCCGAACTTTAATTGTATTAACTAATTGTAAATACGTTCATTTTTGCTTCAAATTTTAGAATTTTCATCATTAAATTAAATACACATGTGTTTTTTAATCTAATATCTTTTTTTCTTCAGCGATATGAAACAATGGTCAAAAAGTCCTCAGCTGAATGCAGTTAGCCAACAGGTAAGTTTTTTCATTTTTTCCTCTAATTTTTGGCACTAATTCATCTAATTGATAATAGATGGATATGAAGTAAGATTGTTTGGATTGAATTAGAAAACTATAATTACTTATATCATGTGAAACTGATAATATTCACTTACCCTTAAATCCCATAAAGAAATCATTCTCGTCGCAATATGTCGCATGGAAGACGTAGTAGGCAAAAATGATTTCAGAAAACTATACAAATGAAATTGATTGGATTTCTTTCTTTCTTTCTTTTTTGAAACTTATTATTTAAAATATTTCAAGGAGATTTTGAACATTTGTTAAGAAAATTTAATTTTGACAATTTAGTCTTTTAATTTTTAGGAAATAATTGAGCAACAAAAGCGTGAAATTCAACGATTAATGAAAGAGAATGAAGAATTAAAACGACGTGTTGCTGCACAGAATCAAACAACAGTTAATGATTCAAAAAATATCACTCCTCAAACGGTATGAAATTTCTTGTTTTATTAAAAAAAAAAAAAAAGAAAAGAAAATCTCTATATACCTGTTTCTTTATAATTTGAAAAATTTACCGGTTCTTATAAATTACAAATTTTTTTTTCCTGGAAATTTTCATAATTTCTCGAAATAAATTTGAGGTAACTTCGAGATTAAAAATAATTAAACTATATTATTAGAATTAATCAAACTTTTATATCAAAAAATTCTGTCATTGAATTATTATGAGAAAAAAAAAATGTATTTATTAGTAATTTATATATATATAATTAATATTAGTCATTTGAAAAATTTAAATAATTATTTTTCATTCATAATTACTATTTTTTCGAAATTATATAATCATGATTTATTGTTGTTATTTTTTAAAAATTATACTGTCATTCTTTGTAATCATACACTTGTTTGAAAAAAAAAAGTATAATTTTATGTTCTTGTTATTTATCATTGATTATTTTAGACTAAACGTGATGGTTATGTTTCGGAAGAAAGCTACGAATCATAAAGTTCATCCAATAATCTTCAGTTATCATCGAAAAATACTAAAACGATTAATCATTACTAGGAAAAAAAAATTCCTGACATCCAGATATTTTGATGATTTCATTTTGATAATTCTCAATTTTTTTTTTTAACTTAATTAATGCTTCTAATTTGAGTTTAAATAGTTTAATAATTTCTTCTTGATTTTTTAATGAGATGATGTAATATGGCGAATTTAAAATTAATAAGTCAATTGCTTAATAATAGCTGATGTTATGAATGTTTCATTCATCTTATTGCTAATCTATTTGTACCGCGTAATATGTGGTTCACAATCACAATTATTGCCGGATGAAAATAGCTTATCGTATCGAATGTTATTCGGTAACATTCCACGGTAATCTTTTATTGTATATAGATTCTTTTTGCATTTGAATGCTTTTTTAATACTTTTTTTTCTGTTCTGAATTTTAAGTGTTCAATTTTTTTCTTAATTTCACACACATTTGTGTATGTACTGTTTATCTTTCTTTTCTGATTCTTTTTCAAATATTCAAATTTATGATTGTATTGATTAATCCTTTATGTTTTTTAATAATTTCGATTATTGGTTCCATATTTTCTTTCCTGTTTTTTTTCCTACTTTTTCACACCAATGTTTTTTTCATATTTTGATAATAATGCGAATTTCCCCGCGAAGGACAATGAGTCTATCATTTTAATTTCGAAATTAAAATTTTAAATTTGAAAATGAAAGAAGAATTGCAGTTATTTATGCAATCAGCACATGCAATTTTTATAGAAATTTCATTGATATTTATACGACATTTGGGTACATATCATCATCATGATACACGAAGTTCTTCGTTTCGAAAAATCAATAATTTCATTGTTTCCAATAAATTTTAATGTATCGTTATCGTTATAATACTGAATTAATAATTTCGGAATATTATTGTTCATTCTAGGAAAAAAGAAAAGTTTTTTAGTGAACCAAATAATTTTTTGTTCTAAGTGCTGAGCTTATTCATACTGTACATATATATATGTATACATTATGTTCGTCCATTTTTCTCCCTTTCACCCCCAAAAACTTTCCCAGGAAATATTACCTTCACCGATTGAATAACAACGTATAAAAACGATAAAATGTATTTTTCGGATAAAGTATGATCGTCTCCGATTCAATAACTTGTGAAAATAGATGTGCAGTGTGAAAATGCTATTCTCAATAATGCAGGATTCTTCGACAAAATGGGAAAATGATAAAGTAGTTACTTTAATCGATATTAATTGGAATGCTAGTTGCCTGATTTTAATCGGTTAATCACTTGATTATATTGCTTTCATTTCGTTACTGATTCTGAACAATTCTTGTTACAATGTATCACTCAAATTACTACTCAATATTCCACATAGCGTTATTGTTATTCAATCAACCATTTTTTGGCATGCGTTGATCTATTTTAGTAAATTAAAATAAAGGATTTCAATGAAATTTCATTTTAAATTCCAAAAATTTGGTTGTTACCATGAAAAATATGTATGGAATTTATTAAATCGATGAGTTTTTCCTTTTTATTTAAAGCATCAACAACATATCAAGAAAGATATCATACAAATGATGTTGACAGTAATATCTGGGATTAGTGAAATGTTAAAATCCGAATGATTACAATGAAATATTTTTTTTTTTGGTAATTTAAAAAAGAAAGACAATTGTTCCTGTAAGTAATAATATTACCTGCAATTACAAACAACTAATTATCTTGGGAATAATAGTTGTAGGTAAGGAGAAGGGAAAAGATGCTGACAAAGATGGTACAGTACCTTCGTCATTATCTACTGTATGGTACTATACAGTACAATTATTGAATTATCGTGTCGAAAATGATATTCAAGCACTCATATTTCTATAATATCGAAAACTGAATTGTTATTTACAATTTAGGAGAATTTTTGATAATATTATTTTAAAATAAAAAAATTCAAATTCAAAAAATCAATCAAATTTGATAAATAAGAATACTTGAGGAATATTAACAACAAATTAACAAATACTGAAATTAAAATTTAGAAAAAAAAACGGAAAATAATTGAGCTTTAAATCTTTCCCAAAACTAACTCTTATTGTTTTAATTCAGTTTTCTTAATGAGTGCCAGTAATAGTGCTGGAGAAATTTGCATATCCCAGAGTTGTAACACAACGAGATCGTTCGTTTCATTGATATAATCACTTGGCGTATGCGTTAATTTTACGTGTACTCGTGTATCTATTAATGATATAGCTTTCGTACTTTCACGCGTTTAAAAGTATATTGTTACGTATTTCTTATTTCTTTTTTTTCTCAAACATTTTTCAAACAATATAATTGTAATTTTAAAGTATCAGGAGCTTATTCTCAAATTGAAAGATATCAATTTTAATTTTGACTTATACTATGTAAAAGAAAATAATACGTAATTGAATTAAATTAAAAACATTTTATTCATTATATCGAATAATATTCAATAATTCGTGTTATTTTAAAAAGTAAGTTAAAGCTATTCGAATTATAACGATTGATAAGAATATTATTATTCACTAACTTCCTCACCTATTTTATTGTCATCTTCATGTGGGAACCAATAAATACAACTGCTATTATTGTGAAGTACACAAATCATATCCATTTCATCATTTGGATTGCCAAAATGAAATCTTCAAAAAAAAAAAAAAAATTATTAAAATCATTAAGATATGAAAAGTAATTACCAGTAGAAAGTAATTATTTTAAGATTTTTGTTGTTTACTCTTTTATCACGCTTTAAAGTGACAAATTTCCTTTCAAAAAGAAAAAAAATATAAGCAAGAAGAAATTAATTTGCATTAAATATTTTAAGTTTAAATTTGAAAAAAAAAGTACACGAATATTTAATGAGAAAATGCGGGAAGGAAAAAACAGTTTTTGTAATTCTTTTAATTCATCTACTTTCTGTACTTTTGCAAACATTTTAGGAGGGACAATTTAGTAGAACTAAATTGCTAAATTTATAAAAGCTTAAAATTAATCAACTTACCGTAAATGCTTATGAAATTGAACCGGAAAATTATGTTGATGAATACCAATATCCATAATGTTTTCAGCTGGTGACAAAGTGAATGAATGCATAACTAATACCTAAAGTAATAATAATATCATTTGTTATATTATAAAAAATATTATTAAAATTTCTAATTAATAACACTGTTAATTAATGTTATTCGTATTTCTCTTCTTTGTAGCAGTTACAGTATCATGGTAATATCGGTTTAGTTAAACTGGAAAAATAAAGTTTGAATGTTGTACATCTAACTTAAACAGCCATCTAATAGAATAATTTACCTTTCATTAACTAGCTATCCATCTCTAGTAGCTCTAATAATAATTACTCATCTACTATAATTGACCGCCAAATAATTGAATCATCTTTTTCAAAACATTTTTTTGATCGTTAGAATACAATGAAATTTCAAGCTAATTTTTTTCACATATTAATGACAATTACACAGATTAGTCTGTAATTAAAATTTACCACATGTGATGATTTTTTGGATGAAAATGTTGTTGTTGACAATGATTTACTTGATGAAACAATGAGACATATCTGAGAATTTATCATAGTTAATTCTATTTTCAAAAAAGAAAAGTAATTAATCAGGAAATTTTGATTTAATTTAGTTTTTCGATAAAGCCAAATTTTATTCCATCAATTTGAATCAGATCAGGAATATTATCAAGAGTGTGGTCAAAGGTTTGGTCAGCAAAATAGATATCAACCAGAATTTGATAAATTTATTTTTGGTAAGCAAAGTGAAAAAAAAAGAGATCAGTGAAATTTTTTTTTTTTTTTTTTTTAAATGAAATAATAAATGAGAGTATACATTTCGATCAATTTGACCGGTACGATGCAAACAAATATTTGAAATTGGGAACGTATCAGTATCGAGTATGAATTTCGTACTATTCTCCTTCAATAATGTCATAGTCCAGTACTGAATTTTCAAATTTAAACGATCCAAATAAATATTTATCGAATCAACAATCTAAAAAAAAATATTCACAAAAAGATTTTAAAAAAATAAAATCTCTCTATATCTGCATATCTAAGAAAGTTATGTTTAGTGATGGTAATTAAAAATTGAAAGAATTACAACGGAAAAGATCGATCATTGAATTTTCTATAAATTTCTAATATCTAAAAAACAAAGGAGATATCATAATAATGTCAACTGAAAAATATCATTATGTGACATGAAAAGCAGACATCATATAATTAATTAATTAATTAATTTTTTTCCGACATATTTAGGTTAAAGTGCTAATTTCAAAATTTCTGATAAAATTTTAAGTTATGAAAAAAAAAGTTTCATATAAGTTAAACCTTGCATGCTTGTTCGTGTAAATTACTATCAGGTAATTCCTTGATATATTTCACTTCAAAGCCATTTAAAATTAAATGCAATGCCTAAAATATATAATCGAGCTATGTCTTTTAATTTTTATATTTTTCAATCATTACTAAAAATTACAATTAAAAAAATTATTTTTTGAAGTAGAATACTTCTATTTCAGTGTAGAACAAATAGATAATGCTAGATAATTTAGAACAATTGGCCCAGACCAGCGCAATTAGGCTTATGCAATAACCAATGTTTCAATTCTGCTTGGTACATTTAAAAATGTGTTATTTTAATGCATTTCAGAAAAATTGATTACAGTATCATGTGATATTTCAACATACAATGTCATGTGATATTTAGGTTGGAGAAGCTGGCGACTAATTAATTAATCAAATTACAACTTACTACTTCTTCATTTCCATTCAGTATGCATTGTTGTATAGCATGAATTTTTGCACCTCCAATATTAATACCTCAAAGAAATATTTTTAAAAAAGAAATTTTATTCAATTCGTTTTCTTATCATTGATAAATTCGTCGGTAATTAAAATTAAACAATTATTACAAAGGCCCCGTTTGGAAAAGTCCTTGTTGATAGATTTAATTGCTGGCAATTAATAAATGATCATTAAATTTAATAAATGAATTTTGTTTCGTCATAATTACTATCAAAACTATTATCACTTAATTTACTTGCTTATTAGAATTTATTTCTCTCTTATGCTATTAAAACTTTCTCTAGTTATGCAAAAATTGCTAAAAATAATATAAATATTTCTGGGTACATTTTAATTATTTTTATAATTAAATTATATAATCTAATAATACGTATCCGGACTATTATCCAGTAATATCAGCTAAAAAAAATTAAAGATTAAAGAGACACCATATTTGATTAATGTATCCAGAAGGCAAAATCCACCACCACTGCAACTCATTCCTATGATTATATCCAGAAGACGATATTTTGTTTCATAAATTAATCGTTCAAATATTTTCCCTCGATATTGCATTGAAAGACATGATAAAGAAATTTTAAAAATCCTGAAAAAAAAATTATTAATAAGGAAAGAGGAAGGGAAAAACAATAGTAGTAGTAGTAGTGGTAATAGAAATTAATAATGTTAAAATGCTAAATAAAAATGAAATTTATTAATTAAAAAAAAAAAAACGATAAAAGGGAAAATTAATTAACAGAATTTCTTACCCGCATCGATGATGTTCTGGTGAAAAGCATTTACTAGAGAGCATTTGGATAAGTTTAGAAATATTTTCATTGGCTGTTAAAAAGGCCTAAAACATTGACTGAATTAAATTCATCAATGTTTTTTATTATGTCTGCTATTATTGCAAAAATTTGTTAAATTCTATTCTTTAATTACTTAATTCTTGGCCGTTTCCTGTAAATTTATCATATGATTGTGAAATTATCCACAGATCCATCAACTACAAATGTTTTTAGATTGTATAGAGAAACAATTTAAAGTAAAATTTGACTTTCTTAAGTTTTTTTTTACTTTCATATTAAAGTATAATTTCATGATGATTTAAATGATCGAAAAATATTTGCATATCTAAGAAAAAAATAAAAACAAAATTGATTACTTTTGATAAAATTAATAAAGCGATAGATGATTGATGTAAATTAGGATAAATAAAAATAACAGATCTGTGGGTCTATACAGTCGATTTTTTCTGACTGCCTTAAAAAACAAACATTTTGATATTTTCTCTATCTCAGACAGAGAAAATATCAACAATGTGTTTTTAATGACATATTGCAAAAGTATACTATTTTCATTTTCCTAACATTTTAAAAAATTTTAAAAACAATACAAAAAAAACTAACAAAAATAATATCATTAAAATCTTCACAAGTTTTGATGCACCATCGTTTTATAACTTGCAATTGCTTTAAAAATTCAAATGCATTTTGCTCTATTAAACATTTACGCAATAGCAAATAATATTTCTCGAAATTTTTACTCTGAAAAATATTTTCTTAAATCAACAAAAGAAAAAGAAAATGATATATTCCGAGTTCTTTTTTTTTATTACAACTTATTAACACTTTAATGAAAATCTTTAACAGAGAAAAATTGCTCAGATAATCATTTTAAATAATACTGTCATATTTTTGACAACTCAATTTATTTTTGTGCATACTTCATCTGGATTAATTAAGTTAATAATTTCTTCTCGTCTCATGGTTCAAAATCTCTATCATTCACTTGTACAGTTTTAATCATTGATAGATACCATCATCATCACCGTCCTCATCATCATTATCACTATCAATCACTGAATTGCTATAAAAATAATAATATTCTAACAAACCTCTTTAATAATTCTAAAAAGAACAGACTCCAATTCACATGCTTTTGCTTTTTGTATTTGTCGTAAAGGTGATTGAAGATTGTAATTACAGATTTTCCTAAAAATATTTATACTTTTATTTCCGGAAAAACTGATCCGAACAGTTAATTACAAACTACTCCAATTGCTGATTGTTAATTTTTGTATTATTCATAAAAATGTTCATATTTTATCTCAACAGAAGATCGGCGCACTGCTCAGGTGCTTTTTCACATCATTACTTATTGCTCTCTAAAGTTTTATCAGAAATGATTCTCCATTTCTTATATTCTACCGTATTTCATATACAGACGCATAAATCTCTTAAAAATTTGTTGAAACTTTTGAGCGATGCTGCAAAATGTAAATGCACTCACAATTATGAAATTGTGAAATTTCAAAAACTAATTTTTTTAATAATCTAGTATATAAATATATCTCGAGCAAGAAAATAAAAATGTCTTAATATATAATCAAAATTAAGTTTTGGAAAAAAAAGGTAATTTTATTTATAAAAATTAAATTCTGTTCAATTCCAATTTATGAGTAGTAATTCCAGTCGCTAAGACAATAAGTTATAATTTGTGGAAAAGATCAAATGCCAGCAGCTAAATGAACTAACTGTTTGTTTTAGAAGAAATGAAATGAAGTCAATTTTAAACAATAATTGTAAAATTTTGTAATTTCTAAAGAAAAATTAAATTTGAAATATTTCGTAGACTTACATCCAAAATATACGAAGAATACAACCTTCTTCTAGTTTTTTCGCTACAAATGCCAATTCAGATTGTGCTATGGCAACAGATATCTTTGTTCGTTTCAAAAAATTCTGATCATCACAAAAATTTCCATCATCCATTATCATATGATCATGAAATTGTTGCTTCTGTAAAAAAATTTGTTGAAAAAAAAAATTTTTTTTGCATTTTTTAAGTTCTATTTATTTATTGATTTTTTTCTTGGTCAAAATATTTTCATTTAAATCATTATTTTTAAAATAGAATTAAATTTTTTCAAAACAAAAATAAATGTTTTTTTCCGTATCATTTCTTTACTGATAATATTATTTAAAAAAAAAAAAATTTTCGTTTACAGCTAATAAATAAAACTATAGGTTAAATTTACAGTTGAAATTTAAGCAATTAAGTAAAAAATGAAAATTTGAAATTTGAAAGATTAACTAAAAAGTAAAAATTTGAAATTTAAACAACTAAGTAAAAAATAAAAATTTAATTTTACAGGACAGTTATTTTTTTATCTTTAAAATGCAATATTTCAAAGCAAAAATAGAAATAATAATAAAAATGAAATTACTCGTAGCACTTTGTCAATAACTGGCGAAACAGATCGGGTACGATTTGTTGTTGCAGTAAATCCATCATTGGTCATTTCAATGTATTTTCTCATCGATCTGTGTGATATTTCATTGTTATATATTCGTTCTTTCTAAAATTTTTGATTTTTGTAATAATCTTAAAAAAAAATGTTGTCTGTCTTTCGTTTATTGCAAAAATAATTTAAATTTGACATTACTGTAAAATTGTAAAATTATTTTTAAATGATTTCTTTCCTGCAATTAAATAATTTAAAAACAATTTTAAGAGGAATAAAATACTTCGCCATCTTCTTGTATGTTATGTTAGTAATCAATATTCGTTAATAATTAAGATAAGTGTAAAATCTGAAATGACGATTTCCTGTGATCGTGATATCGTGAAAAAATCTTCCGCACTCATTTTCCAAATTATTGTTTCATTAGATACTTAAAAAATAATGTTTTTTTTTGAACTAATAATTTGATGTCTTCAGTTAATTGATTCTTGTTTAAGATTCACAGAGAAATTTTCAAGATAATTCCGTCGCACAGTATTAAAAACATTTAACATTGAATTTCAATCATTTTCTACAAATTTTTCTTTAACACTTTCTTTTTTTTGCACTCTTTGACATCTATCATCAATTGAAATAAATAAATTGGGATTTAAAAAGAAAAAAAAAAGCTACCTTTTGTCCATTTTGATTTGAATTTCCTGAACCAGATATACCATCATGACTTCTTTGATGAATGAATAACTTTCGGTGGCGAAATTTTTTCTTCTAAAACGATAAATTTCAACATCACTTTAATGAATAATAATTAAAAAGCTAAATTCATTTTAACAAGACTAAATAAATATCTAAAAATATATTATTGCTATTATCAATCATCTATATCGATCATGTTTGCAAAAAAAAACGGGTTGAAAGCTTCTTTTCCGGAAACATATAATATCAAAAAAAAGGATTAAAAGCTTTTTTCCGGAAAATATAATAACATTTGAAAAAAAAAAGGATGAAGATTTTTTTTCTCGTCCTTTTATTTTTTGAAATTCAAACGTTATATTTTGAAATAGCTAATTTCTATTACTGAAATATTTCACTGCAAAATTTAATGAAATTATTATTGAACGATAATAAAAAATAGGAAGAATTATTAAGAATTAATTACTTGACTGGAACGAAACCACCATGTCTTCTTTTTACAATCTATCTTCTGAGAATACTTCATAACAGTATCATAATCATCATTCTGTTGATGTTTCCGTTTATTGCTTCTTGAATTTATCATCATTTTATCATATTCCTATAAATTTACTCAAATATTTTAATCAATCAATAAAGGAAAAGAAGAAAATAAGTTAGTGCAAATGTATTTGACATTTTTTTTTTTTTATCAAAAAGAAATATATCAAAATATTTTAAAAAAAGAAAAAAAATAAAGAATGATGAAGGAGAGAAGAAGAAGGAATGGAAGAAGGACAGGAAGAACATTTAACAAATTAATTCATTAATCTTGTCTAATTATTTTTTTCATATATTTTTCGTGATAAGATTAATTATATATAAAACTATCTCTCTTGCCTTTTTTCTTTCTTATTTAATTCATCAATTAAAAAAGAAAGACGAAAGAAAACTAAAGTGAAAACTTTTGAACTGATTTCATTAAATATTATTGGGTAATTTTTCGCCAAAAAATAAAACAAAAATTACGAAAAAATATTCAAATATAACATAAAGATAGAAGTAGAGGCCGGAAAAAAAATTATTCAAATATCAAATCACTCAAATACTAGATTACTTACTTCATCGGTTTCTGAATCAATCAAAATTCTTGATTTTTTTCTTGGACATTTTTCATTATAACTCCCAGAATAACAACCTCCTTCATCCTTTTCTTTCTTCTCTTCTCCTTCCATGCTTCCCTCATCAATATAGGTACTTTCTGTTTCACTGCTATCGCTGCTTGATGCTGAATTGAAAAGGAAAAAAATAAATTAATTACTTAATTAAAAAAAATGGAACGCTGTTCCGTGTTCTCCAAGATCACTGAATCAAATGAAATTTAAAAAAGAAATTATATCACTTTCTTCAAATGATCCTTTAAAATTCAGTCTAATTAGTTCTACATTAATTGTGCAAAAATTTTTGACAAATTTGAACAAATTATACTTTTCTTCTTCTACTTACTTTTTTAGAAAAAGCAAAAATATTTCTGGGATAAAATTTACCAAAATTTAATTTTTTTATTTCGCAAAATTAATTGATTCTATTAATTAATAAAAATCTATCAAAATATTACAAGTGGCACAATATATTAAATTTTAAAGTACCTTATCTTAAACATATGATAAGAATAAGTAACAATTTTGCAATATTATTATTTCAAGGAATGAATTAAAATTAGAAAGCGATTGGGATACTGCAAATTTCAATTTAAAAAAAAGTTCAAACAAATGACGCAAAACTTTTAGTACTAAGAAATATAAGATATTTTGAAATTGATGTCTTGGTTAAATTTTTTAAAAAATTTGTGGCAAGAAATAAAATTAAATTTGATAAAATTATGCATAAGTTAAAATGTTATTATCAATTAAAGAACACAAGCATTAATTTAAAATTTACGAATAAAATGTATGAGACTATGCTTTCGTGCATAATTTTTGAAGACATCAACATGCTGAATGGATTGTAGTGGTTCCCAAGTATCTTGATCCGGAAAACCTTTCCATTCAACCTGAAAATGCATTTATAGTCATTGCTTAAATGATCAATTAGTCATATCGAAGAACATTATCATTCAGTAAGTCTTGCAAATGGCTATCATTATTTTTACGGATTCTGGATTAGCATTGCGGATTAACATTTTCTTAGTGTTAAGAAAAAAAAGGGCAAAATATCGAATGAAATCATACACGGAAAAATAGACTTTTATGTAAAACGTTTCGTCGTCGATCAATCAATTTTCTACGTCGCAACTCTCCATAACTAAAACTTTTATTATAACAATACAATACAGCAAAAATTTATTTTATCATAAACAAGTAGTTAATTAATTATAATTTTTCAAATGTAAAAGAATTGAACCTCAAAATTTTTCTATCGTATATTTTGGAATGCATAAAAAATTATGAAATTGATAATTAATGTAAATTTTTTTTTTGAAATTATAAATAGCATATACACATATATATATATATATATATATATATATATCATTTACCAACCATTTGTGATCAACAATATTTTGAACAATAAACATGCCATCCGGAAGTGTTACTTTATCTTCTGCTGTTGACGATGAACTGGATTCGGACATCTCTACTTCTAATCCCATATTATCCATTACCGACAACAACTATTCGATGAATCCAAAAATTTTCATCAGGATCACAAAAAAGCACACTATTAAATTCTTAATTATAAATAACAGTTTAATTAAAGAATTAAAAGAATAATTTTTACTTTATGACGCTTTAATGATGAGAACACAGTAATTTCTGCAAAAACAAAATATTTCAATGAAACGAATAGAAGATTTATTACACTGTAATAATGTTTGTAATCAAAAAAGACGAAAAATTACCATTGATTAACTATATGATTCTTAATTATAAACTTAATTTTAATTAAAAAAATTAAAAGAATAGTTTTTACTTTATGACGTTATAAGAATGAAAATACAATAATTTCTGGCAAAAATAAAATATTTCAATAAAATAACGAAATATTATATTGCAATAAAATTGAGAAAGAAGAAAAATTACCATTCATTAAATTTTCTAAATTATCTATTAAAATAACAATAATAATCATATTAGTGTTATTCTTTGTAATTAAAAGAAAATGTTTAATTTTATATTTAAATTAAGTATAATAAAGACAATGTTGAAAATTATCAAGATCAATATCATCATATCTATTGATTTTTTCCTTTTATTAACTGTATTAACTAAAATGCTATACATATATTCTCTTTCCATTATATATTTTGTATTAATTATCTACATGTATTGTATAATAAATACACATTGTTTAACTAATTAATTAATTGATTTTTCCAATTTTATTATTATTTAAGTTACATTTTAAGCATTTTTTCCACAAAAATTTAAAACTAATAGTCATTATCCGATCAAAGACTAGATTAGATTAAGTCTTATCATAGGTAATCATTATTCCATTACATTTTAGTAATTACTATTACTACAAAATTTTGGTTCCTTTCATCATGGTCATTATCATGGCCTATTTTCTCACTGATTACTGTAACTGCTTTCGTTATAAAATTATTGTGCTACTGCCTTTCTTCTGCTAATATCATTTGGTATTGTAAAATTCAATGAATGCTATCGATATATTTGGCACATAAATTAATCACTGATTTTTTTTTTGAATTTTAACATTGATCGTCATTTTTTTTAATCAATCAAGCTTCCCTACAAACTAAATCATTTTAAATTCCTCGAATATATATATATATATATAAGAATTTGCGAGTAACAAATATACTTTTCATCAAGCTATATCTTTTAGGATTATATATCTATCCATATAGTTGTAATTTTATTATAGCCAATTTTCTTTAAAAATCATTCGTTTCAATAAATAAAATTATTGAAATGAATATATAATTAAAACCATCATCAAAAATTATCACTATTAATTCCTAAGCAAGTAAGCTATATTTTTCCCCGCAATCTTTTACTTGCATCTAAATACAAGAACTGTAATGATAATTACAGTTACAGATAATTACAGGTAAATAATTCACCGTTTTCAAATAATTTCAAAATCAGAAACATTTACCTTTTTCTTTCCCTTAATTTTAAGTTCATCTTCTTTTCTTCTTTTTTCCTCTTAATTTCAAAATTCCAAAATTTCGAAATAATCTTTTTTTTTCTTGCTCCTTATTTATTACTCTTTAAATATTGAACCCAAAAAAAAAAACCATTATACATCTAATTAAAATTCAATGAAAAGAAAGACAAAAAAAGAAATCGTGTAAATTAAATTAATCTTTTGTGATCAAAATGTCTCGTTGATCTCAATAATTTCTCATTATTCTGAAAAAGTCATTAATCATTTATTTGCATGCTTCTTATATATCCGATATATCCGAGACATTTATCAGATATCTGTATATATATATATATATATATATATATATATATATATATATGTATGAGAACAAATCTATTAGAGGAAAAAGAAATAAATCTATCAATTTAAATTATTGTTCTTCATTTTTCATAAATTATATTTCTTCATTTGAAAAAAAAAAGACTATTCCAATCTATCTTTGTTCTACGATATGTTATTGTTCCGGTTGATATCTTTTAAAACGAGACAAAAAAAAAAAAACAGGAATTTTTGTGTGGAATTAAAATTTTTATCTACTATCTTATCCCATTCATTCATTAATCATTCATTGTTACAACAGTTAAAATAAGATTTTTCAATTTCATATTAATATCATCATAATGTTAGTTGAGAATTAAAGAAAGGAAGAAAAAAATGTTATTTGTTTGGTATAATTTTATTTTTGTACTAAAAAATTATTCAAATATAATTTTATACTTGAAAAACACTTTTTACAGCATAACAATAATGAAAGAAATGATAAAATTATCAGTTGAAATGAACAAAAAATATTTTCATACACTTTGATCAAAAAAAACAAATTTACTTGATTAAAGGAGTTACTTAATTTACTCAGTTAAAAAAATTACTTAATTAGACAATTCTTTTTTTCATCATAACTTATATTTCTGTACTTTTTTTCCTTACTTATTCTTAAATATACTATTAAGCTATAGTAATTATCTTGTGATAAAAATTATGCAATATCCATATTGTTTGCATATTCTTTCTAACAAAATGATCTACTTTAAAAATAACTTTGATATTTGCAATCGGTTCCAAATCAAACTACCTATCGGTTCAGGTTATTCATTCATATATTAAATTTAAAAAAAAAAAGAAAAGAAAAAGAGAAAATGAAGCTATTCCGTTTAAACAATATTGTAAAGTGTTGAGTTAAGACTAAAATGACCGTTAATGTTAAGACTAAATTGACCATTAATGCTAAGACTAAAATGACCGTTATGGACGATTCCATTGGCTGGTGATCTAAAACGATTTAATCAAGCTGCTGCTGCATTAAGCTCCAAAATTTATTCATTTGGGGAATATGATTCTAAGGATGAACAAACTGAGTTAAGACTAAAATGAACGTTAATGTTAAGACTATAAAATCACCGATACAATTGTTGCTTGAAATTTCAAATGTTTCATTTTAAATAATTTTAGCACAGATTGTATCATCATTAAGAAATACCTTCTTGTATTAATTACGAATTGGTTTATTGCAATTACGAAAAAAAAAGATATCACTTACACAACTTTGCGAAGCTACCCGCAAAATTTGCAACTAATTCGAAAAATTCGATGCTCTAATCTAATAATGGGTAAGGTGCAAAATTTATGAAACTATAGTATTAGATTGTAAATATAGCAATTTTGTACTTGTATAAATAAACTCACCAAAATCAAATCATCCTTCTATTGGCCATTTATTTATTTCCCAATGTAAATATACCAATATAGATATATACCTAATAAATAGCCCATACAGATATTTTTAGAAGTGTTGATCAACTTGTTTACTCTTTTCACTTTATTTTTCACTCCTCACACTTCAACGATTCCTCATCCAGTTCTTTTTCAAAATTTGATAAAATGTCACTCAATATAACGAATGTATGACGTGTAGGTAAATGCTAATGTATCTATATGACTGTATCTACGTTCATTAATTAATTAAAACAAGAAATATTGCAAGAAAACAGAAGTAGTAAAGTTAAGAAAACTTTTTTGCTAAGTAAATTTATTTTTAAAATGAATTCTATTAAAAGTCTCGGAATATTTAAAAAGACAATCCATTATTTTTTTATACTCTCGTACAATACTTTGTATTTTAATTAACAATAGTTTTAATGAACAACTTAAAATGTAATTATTGGCCAGCTTATGCCAATTTATGGTTTTTCAAACTTATTAACTTTTTCGATTAAAATATGGTTTTAATTTGGTTCATGACAATTGCATCACAAAAAAAACTGAATAATTTTTGATAAAAAAAGACTAGAACGAAGTAAAAATCTCATTGACAAATGAGAAGCCATAAAAGAAAAACAAACGCTTTCTGGATATTCCCGGATAGAACTTTTTATTTTCCGCTTCTCGGCTATTTTTCGAATTTCAGACTATTTTTATCCATGTTTTTTCTTTTTTTTTTGGGAGGAAAACATTTTAATTATCGGCTGAAATTGATCATCCCAAATAGTTCTTCACTGCTGCAATACAATTCGGATTGCCGAAGCTTCAATTGCTACTCAACAAGCAGTTCATTGCAGCAAAAAAAAAAAAAAAAAAAAAAAAAAACAACAACACAAATGATTTATCCAAACCTGAATGATAAAAAATATGACTTGCACCATATGTGCCTAAAAATTTTTAACTCTCTTGTATGCAATTTACGGAATGTCTAAAAACAGTAGTAATCATCAGAAACATGATTTCAGTTGGAAGTATTAAAATTGATTTTTGATTCTTAACCTAACTTAATAGTATATGCTAATGTTAAAATTAAAATGGCTGGATGACAGCTCGGATGGCACTATTCAATCAGCGAAAATTTAATCCTATTTCATTATTCTTGTGATGATGTATCTACCAGTATGATGTATTCCACACATCTCTACCAGTCATATTTACAATATAATGAAGGATAGTTGAATGTTGAATTGAAATATTTCACTAAAACAACTTCAAACATCTCAACCATATGTCAATTTTCTTTTCAAATCATATTTGTATTTTGAAATCCCACGATATTTTATACAACAGGTGAGTACTAGAAAAAAACATTGCTGAAATGCACACTATGCCACGCTCGCCACAATACTATTTAATTTGTTCTGTTCTAATCCGTTAATCGTTTTCCTCATCATATGAACAAAATATATTTCTTCAAAGTATCATAATATTTATAAATCAGACAAGAAAGATTATTTAAGGTTATTCTTCTGCCAATGACTCCATAGATGTAAGCCATTCCGAAATCTACAATTAATTGGAACTTTTATCTTTGATATTTCTTCATATCCTACTTATTCCATTTATCTATGTCTTTGAGCTGACTTGGATGAAATGTACTAAGTTCGATACATGGGCATAAGGATGATACTTGGATTTTGGGTTTTGGTATTTGAATATCACACTGATAATTATATTTACACTGGAGCTCTGAAATTTGAGCAAAATACAGGTTTGTCAAGGAGGAAAAAGAAGGAAAAAAGTCTGCTTGCCTATACAGTTTTGTTCAAACAGAAATGCTATAATCATAATTGTTCCCAAAACGATGGATAAGTATAAATCGTTCACATCTCTTTTATTTTTTCCATATTTGCTAAATTTCCACATTCATTGCAGGCAGTCAAACGACTGGAAAAACCGAACAGTGACAACGACGACGAATGAGCATAGCTAATTTCGGATTAAATTAAGTATCAAACAAACATACTTCATTTAATCATCAAATTACACTTTATATTCCGTTATGGTTAATGAAGTCTATTCAGGAAGTGAAAATTCCGCTGCCAAGAAATTAACTAATTAAGTAAGCAGTTAAATGCAACGACAGAAATAAAAGTCAGCAGAAAATCAGGATGAGATATTCGTTTCATTCCGGAAAGCAATTAACCTGAATTTCCACACAAAAACGCAGTGAAATGCGACCAAACTATTTTATTCATCAAGGTCTTTTTACATAAAATTCCAAATATTTATCGGGATTGATTTGTCTAACTTATGAACTTCTCATTTCTTCTACTTGCGGTTCCACTAACTGCAAAAAAAAACTGCAGCGACTAGGGGAAAAAAAAACGAATTTACTTGCATTTAACGTAGTCTTTACAATACCATCCCTTTAGATACTATGAAAAAGTGAGGAAGCAAAATGATATTTTGTCATTAGAAATTAAGTGCATTAATTTGCTAGGTGAATAAGCAAAATCCTTTGATCGACCGTCCCTTACTGATTCACGAAAATGCTGACAAACAAAGCAGAGAAACTTGATCAATTTCCAGAAAAAATTAATTACAGTGTAGTAAGAACTGAGAGATATTTTAACAGTGAGCATTCATTTGAGGATTTTTGCAGTATTCAGCATACCATCAAACACAATAACAAATTTTGTTCTTTCCATACCAATATGTATTGTTCATTGTCCAGTATTCAAATTTCTAATTTAAAGAAAAAAAGAAAAAATTAAACGTATCAGAGGAAGATCCTGAAACCACAGAAAATGAGAACTTCCGGAATCGAAATAATCATAGCCCATCTCAACTGGTCATTCTGACTCTTCTTATGCAGATATAGTCAACTAACATCTTTTAAGGAGAACGTAAAGACGTAAACCTTTGAATAACATGGATGTCTCGATAAATGCAGTATTTATATCGTTTATCAAATCCATTCAGTGTCAATCTTTTTTTTCTACCGATTTTTCGTTTTACCATGAATTTTAATAGAAATATGCTATCACTGACGTTTGTATACTCATTTACGTGCTACATATGACTCATCACGTTAACGTAGAACAACACGTAAATGGTAAATGTAGTGTAAAATAAAAAACAAGCGAAATGATCCCCCTCCCCCGTCCCCCCGTCCCCTTGTCCCCCCCGCGTCCAGCATAAAGACACACCAACCTCACGTAAAAAACTGGTCTCCAGCCAACCAGCTGTAGCAATTAAAGTAAACAGGCGCTCCAACCGGGTCTTTATGCAACTTATATATCCACTGCAACAAATTTCCACACCTCTCAAGAAAATTTAAGAAAGTAATGGATACCTTTCAAGGATTTCGACTAAAATTTTACAGAAACAAATTTCGGAGGATTTCTGGAATTGAAATGATTCACAGCTATCATTAATTATGAAAAAAAATGCTTGAAACCAACTCGATCCATTCTTTTTTTTTCAAAATTTATCAGCTTCAAAACTGTTTGCATAAATCCACAATTGACTTTATAAAGTTCTGTTATATGCGGAAAAGGATGTACCAGAACATCGACAACAATAGAACTTCAAAATAAGCACCTAAAGTAATGGGGATTTGGTGACTTTCACCATATAGAGGAATGTTTAAAAGGTAGAAGAATAACCACAAACGAATGACAACCATGGTTCACATCTCATCTTCAAAACTTGGAATTTGCATATTTTCATCATCTATTGAAATTTCAAACCGTAATAACCATAAACTTCCGTTAACATTAAAAATTTAAGCACTGTATAGTACAAATAAAAAATTCCAAAGCTAATTATGCTTTACAAAAAAAAGATGAGGCTTCAGTGTACGCCGTCAAAAAAACATCAAGCAAGGAAAGAAGGCTGATGAGATGATTATGAGAATTACACTTTAAAATTTAATTTGTTTAAAAACAAAATTTAAAAAGAAACATCAATGGATGTAACATTTTGCCTCAAAACTGTTGCCCAATAACAATTTGAAAGTTTCATCTAAAGAATTAACGAAATGAATATCAAAACGAATAAAAGAGATGATTTTTTTCTTTGAAAATACCATTTCGACAAAATGTTCTTATCAATTAATCGCTTCCGAACTGTTCAATCACTTTCTTGTTGAGTTTTTTTTTTTTTTTTTTTGGAACCACAAGTAAGTCATTCCGCACCTTTTCATCGTCATTATCATCATCATCAACATTATAATTTACGCGAACTTTTTGGCGTAAAGGAAGTCCTCTTCGTCTTGACGGTCTTGCTTCATTGAAGGTTTCTGTATCTGATTCACCAAGATGCTTTTGTTACTGATGCTGCTTTTTTCCAGCTTTCTATATAGGGTTTTGGTAAGCATCAAGATTAAATTCACCGGGATTATCGATTTATTACAGCAAAATCTTCCCGTAATAATTTGACTCTGAATACATGAAGTACAGTAAATATAACACAGATACACGTTTCTCTCAATAGCACGACAGCTATCAGACTTACTAGAATTATTTCATTATTCTCATACAGTATATTTACCAATGGTAATCGTTATTATCGATAAGTGCCTAATATCCTCAACTGCTTTACTGTGTGCGACTTATGCTTGTGACTTTTCGATATATACTTATAATTCTGATCATTTTGCCTATCGACATGAAACAATAAGAATGATGAAGATTTGAAGCTCTTATTGTTTAATATTGACTTTAATAAGATTCATTTTCGGATCTCGCTGCTTGTTATTAGCAGCATTCACCAATATTTCATCGAATACCTTGTACAAACCCGGCACATATGAGATCTCACGTTGAACTATTCGATCGGTTTCAGTATCGTACACCCACATTGGTCATAATTTTTGTTAACTGTTCTTGCTCCTTTCAAAGAGTTTACGAGCTTAAATTCATTCAAGATAATGAAATGATGAATTTTTGATCAATGATATGGATTTGTGACTTTAATAATGAGTTTTATGATTTCAGTAATGCACCGAATTTTTGATCAACGACATGAATTTATGACTTCAACAAAAAACGAATCACACCGACTTCATTCTTTTCAATATAATTCCAAAATCCATTTAATAACTCATATTTCTGGAAAAATTTGGAGATTTTTTCGAGAACTAATTGATTTCTCTTAAAAACAGAAAAAACGTCACAAGTAGAAAACAAAATACACTTACAGTTCGATCAGTATATTCCACGGAACCAATGTATGTATCCGGTCGTAATAAGATATGTTCAAGTTGTGATTTCTTTTGGTATATTTTTTCAATGCTTAATGGTTCCCCTTTATTCACCTTTTCTTTTTTCTCTAAATCCATGAAAACATCCTGTGAGTCTTCCAAAGCTGTTTCTACTGCTGTGAAGGAAATAAAATAAAAAATTTCTTTAAAAAAAACCAAAGTTTAACAAAAGAAAAAAATTTTTCATATATTTCTTGTGGAAACCAAATGAAAGACATTATGTGTAATTTACATGGTTTTCCAGTTTTCTTTCTGCCAGCAGATTTTATTATCTTCTTAACAGGTGCCTTTTTGTTTAATTTCGATAGTAGAGGCACTGAGTCAAATAAATCGTCATCCAGATCAATGAACTGAAACAAAAAAGTGCTCTATTTTACAAAAATAAGAACTAGCTTATAAGTAATAGATAGATTATTTGTGTTCTAGAAAAGATTTATTTATATTCTTCGTATCCTAAAACCACTTCAAAGCAAGAAATAAATTCAAGCAAGTAAAAAAGTGATGTGGTGTAAAAAAAAAATCAAAGTTGATTAAATTTTCATATAAGGAAACTAACAACGATTTCTGATGAGTCGGACATTTTAAAATAGGATCTGTCAGCTGATTCGAAGCGACAATGTACGAAAATTTTCTAAACTTTTGAGAAAACACTTTTGAGCCCACAGTAATCGGGATGTCAAACAATGTTCAGAATCTCCGTAAGTCAATTTGTTAAATGAAAACACTTTTAAGCCCACAGTAATCGTGATGTCAAACAATGTTCAGAATGAAGAAATTTCGTCCACAAAATAAAACCTTACATACGGATAAACACATATACGTACGCATACATATGCACATAAACAAGAAAATTTTAAAATTGGATTTCAAATTTTTAAATATGCAATTGAAAAAAGCGCTTGCACGCTCAGCAAATGATAAATTTTTCAGTGACAATAAGTTCCCAACAATTGATTAAAATAAAATTTTGTTCTTATGACTATGAGCTTAGCAGCAATATCAATCATATGAAGATTTTATATGCGTTAATTTCTTGCAAGCAAGAAACTCAACAGCACCTTCTCGATAATCAATATGCAACTATATTTAATGAATTTCAAAAAGACATATCAACACATAATTCCGCTTGAGCTTGCTTGCTCCTTTTAAAGAGACATTTCGAATCAATTTACCTAATTATCGCAATCACATCCATTCAAATCCTTGATAATTTCCAAATACTACTATAAACTTTCATAATCATTAAATACTACTCCAACTTATCATTCTTCTACCTCACTGTATCGCTATGAGTTTTAAGTAATTCATATTTACTTCTGTAGGTCAGAATATTACGAAATATGAAGTGAAATTGTAAAATTGGATTTTAGATTATGCAGCAAACTTTCGAAAATTTCCAAAATATGGTAACAATTTTAATATATATAAATAATTATCTTCAGAATATATTATGTGATAAATTAAAAAAAAAAAACTCCTTTGTACCAATACGTATCTATAGGAACAAGAAAAACTCATGGATTTATGTAGAATAATTTAAATGAAATAAACATTTCAATTTAAGCCCAGGATACCAATAAAACTGATGAATAACGATTTTACTGCACAGCTCTAAGTTCTTACATTCCCAAATGTCTTTACTCAGATCTTCCTTATTTTGCAAAAATTTTTCCGCCACGCAAACGCTCGCTGTGAGAATGGTCTTCTACAGCTTGAAAAACTATTTGAATTCGAGCCAGCCAATTTATGAACTAAATATTGGAATCTTTGCAAAATAAAACGAGAAAAGTCGTAGACATCTTTATAAAACATTTGAACATCTAATATCAAATCTTACATTACCACAATTTTCAAGTAAAAATAATCTGCAAGAAATTCCGAAAAATGATGACATAAAACAGGGTGATAAAAGAAAAGCGATATGATTGAAATAGAAAAACTCGAAGTTCACTTGAAACAATCAGCAATTTTCTCATACCGTCTCATTCAGTTCTTTTTTATATCTCTCCTAAACTACTTCCTATTTTCGTTTCATTCCGTCCTTTGTGTGATCTACCAGTTCTTGAATTACTCAACTCGGATATGTTTATTTTGTCAAACACTTATCTCATAGAAATCCTTTTTATCCATTTACTCCAGTAGCTTGTAATTTTTTAAATTATGCTCGTCTTTCGCAAAAAAGATCGCCATAGCAGCTTAATTTTGCTAATAATGTGACCAGAATAAAATGTCCTTTCTAGTATAAGCTATATCAATCAAATGAATCATAGCTCATTAACTAATATGCACAAAATACAAGACTAAACATATAAAAAAAATGAGAAACTAAATAAATGGCAGTTAATCAAACGGATTATCACAACACCCGCAATCGCCTTAATATAAGTCGAAAAATTCGGAAACGTACAACTAGCTGGCGCACTACAGTACGACAATATATGATAACTATAATAATAAAGAAAAAGCAGCCCCACAGCAAAAAGCCATATTTTTGATAATAAGAATTCAGTGAATGCGTTTGCTCAACGTTTTTCACATCCGAACTGAAGAACTGGATGATATCATCAAGCTGTAAAAATTAGAGGATAAAAAAGTCGAATTTTCAAAAATGTTTCCATAAATATCAAATGTGGAACTGAAATAAACAAACATTAACCTGCTCAGAACTTTGTTCATCCGAAAGTTGATTAGCATCTAAAAGATCTGAACTTCCATCCGTCAAAGAGTTGCCACTTAAATCTCTGAAATAATACAGGCATAAAACAAGCATATGAATTAGAAAAAAGCAGATAAGTAAACGGATTTAATCGTATTAATTTTGTCAAAGAAGTACCTTTCTACAAATAATTTATACCAACTCCGTTATAATGAAAATTCTTCACATTGCTAATTTTTTGTTTTTCTTTGCCGTTAAAAAAGTATTGCTTTGACGTGAGAGAAAGACGAAGACCTTTAGACCACCATGATAATCACCAATAAGAAATGTAAATTTGCACTGCTCAACTGTTAACCAAGTATTTGCAAGAATTTCGAATGAATGTTCGTTTAATCTAGTTTTTTTTTTTTTTAAGCAAGACTTTGAGAAAACATAAAAACTTACGGTGAAAGTGTGACGTTAGCGACTGGCTTTGAGATAGCACTCCATAAAATGCGGCATTTCGGATCTTCTCGATATACTGGTTTAGCATCTGCTGAGATGTCCTTTATAACCTACAATATTTTCCGGAAAATTTTTAAATCAAAATAATTTCTGCTGAAAAATTTGATTATGACGAATCCTTATATCATCCATAACTTCTTATAAGCAGAGGGAATGAGTATTTTCCCGACAACCCATCAAGGTTATTTTTTAACAAAAAAGGAACTTTAACATGGACTTTTTGTATTAAAAATTAAGATTCCCCTTACTTTCGAATATTTCGCGAAATTCGAAGTAGTCGATCTTTTTGGAAGTGGTAAGCTTTGCGAATGCTTCCGAGATAAGGCAGTACTGGCCTGCAAATAATAAAATGATATTTTATGTTCTCAAAAACCAGTATTTAGTAAAAGACCATATAATTAATTAATAATAGATTAATTGGATGCCTGTTCTGCTAAGAAACATTTGAAATCAAAATTCTGTTCAAACGAAATCTGTGAAATATCATTTCTTACTTATACCCGTGTTCATTCAAATCACCGAACATCTAACTATAATTAGGGTAAAAGAGGAGATAAAAAAAACATCAGGTACCGGGTAAAAAACCGTAATTAGCTTCAATTATAGCGTTTAGTGACAACGCTGTTACTACATGTCTTATCTGTTTGCATGAATTCTACCATATCTTGGAATATTTGAACTGCAAAATCTTTTACTAAAGCATTCTATATTGTACCAATGACGATTAGTGATATTTTCAAATTAAAAAAATTACGAAATATACTAACAGGCAAAAGTGACTCGCGCAAACTTTCGATCAAACCACCTTGCAAAGCACTTTCAAGAAGTGTTTCCAGTAGAAAAACACAACTCTTTGCATCCGGTGCTGTGCTGATTTCAAGACATGAACTATCACCAAAAATTGCCACAAAGCCCGACCTAAATGGAAATCAAATTCAGAAAAAGCTAACTTGAAGATCAGAAAAAAACTTCCCTTAGCCATAATGAAGAAAAAAATAATGAGAACAAAGTATAGTTTTGTGAGGTAACGAGAACAAAGTATAGTTTCAAGAGGTAACAAGAACACAGTATAACTTTATCCTAGGCATATTAACACAGTATATAGTACCAACTGAAGAATCCTATTATGAATTAAATGATACAAAAAACAATTACGTGCTGACGTACCTAATTCGTTGATCTATCTAGCAACAAAAGAAAACTTCAATATCCAACAAAAAAGGTCAGATTTCACTTAAATTATATGGCTTTAATGCACGAGAATGTTTTCCTTATTGTTTTATCGTATTGCGTAAAGCAAGTACTCCTGAATTATGAAGAGAAAAAAAACTCTGTTAGACGACGAACTTATAACTTTCTCAGGAAGAATCGATCTGACTATTTTATTCCTATTAAATAAGCTCAAACAATCAAAATGATAAACTGATTACATTCAATGCTAATCAAATGAATCAGTTTTGAACTTACGTCTTCGATAAAGTATCATTTTCATAGTACACGAAAACGGTTTCATCATATAACTTGTCACTCTTTTTATCTGTTGAAATCTCTGTACCCTGCAAGAACGTAACCTGTTAATGTAAAATCAACTAGTTTACAGTTAACAATATTTGATACGAATTGTTTTTTTCAGATTCTTACTATATAAATGCAGCTCACATTAATCAAAAAAAAAAAAAATATTTATCGTTTGCTTCCAATAGTAGACAATATAAATGAATTTGCATGAACTAATAAACTTCAAATTGGTATATATTTTTGACTGCTACACTATTGGTTCCGTGTCAGTGATCGAGGATCATAGGTAGTCCGTGAGGACAACGGCGCAGTGAGTAAAAAATATACGGAAGTTGTTTTCTTTTTAATTAATATGCCAAAAGTTCAACTAAAACGTTAAAAATATTCATTAAAGTTTATTTTTGAAATAATTCATTATTTTTAATACCTTGTAATCCCTGCTACAAATGAAAAAATCAAAATTTTTAATCATTAAAAGATTGGGAACCGCTACGTCAGAAGAAGTAATCTCTTTCGAGTGCAATAATTTTAATTGCCAAAAAAGCTGCCTTATTTTTTATTTCCAAGTTTTTTGAAGTATTTCTAGAAACTCACAAACATACCATAACTTATTATGGTATTAACATACTATAACTTACTTAAAATTTACCCAGAAAAATAACTCACCAAATCAATTAAGCTTGATAATGCAACAAGAGCATCAGGTGGGGCATTAAATACTGATGTTCCTGACAAGTATTTCAATGATGTCTCCCCTATAATAGCAATACCATCTAGAACCTGAAAAGAAATTTGATTTGCCTTTCAAAAGAAACAAAAAACAAAATTTCAATGCTTTGAGCAAAGTTGACAAAAAAGTTAGTACTTTCACAGACCAAATAACACACTACAGATTAAAATAATTGCTATTATTCATGATGAAGGAGAATCTTACTTGAGCGCTTAATGAAATATTCCACTCCTTAAGAAGATCATTTAATGCTGGTAAATTTGTTCCTCCTGTTTCTGGTTCCCACCACTCCCTGGAAAATTAATCAGTATATTGTGAAACAAACAGGTTACCTAATTTCTTAAGAAACTTTGACGCACTAGGATTGACTCATTTGCTTTCATGGAAATTGACTTTTGCGCACTTTTTTGAAAACAAGTAAAAAAAAAATACAATAAGTATAAACAGAGACAAGAAAATATGAATACGGACGAAATATAAATAAATCAATTTCTAGTATTCCTATGCCCTAGGCTTTTTTGACCACAGAAATAAATAAATAAATATCAGTACCAATATATATATGGAAAACTAACTTCGTATTTTCATCCATAAATCGAATTTTATCTATTACCGATGCATTGTACCAATCCGCGAAAATGATCAAATTCAAATTGCCATTGTTGACTTCATCGTAAAGCTTCTGTCGTTCACTGGGAAAAAATTCCTCCTCCGGATCAACAATTAAAAAAGCTGAATACTGGCTCAGATCCACACAAGTAAGTGGTTCGCCTAATACCTGACAAAAAAAATTAATAACTTTCAAAAATTTTACTCACATTAAAAATATATCATTTTTGTTCGCAGCTAATACAGAGCAGCCTTCTCCGAGAGAAGATTGTTCAGATAAATCATTAATTAAATTGATCTGTTTATTAAAACCACCAATGGAATCCAATTTCCACACTAAAACAATGAAACCGAGTTAATCTTAAATTAAAAATTCGATATAAATAATAAAATAAAAACTACAATTTCCAAAACATATTCACCAAGTTATACAAATTCTATTTTCATTTTTAATTTAAGATTAATTTAATGCCAAGTTTTTTTTGTGATATCTGAGACAGGAAAACTCCTCTTTTTGAGATCAAATAAGTACCTCTTTCCTTTATTTTTTTCACACAACGCTGCTAAAATACTACTGTTTACAATTTGATAATTAAATTAAAATTTTGAGCCTTAAAGCTACTTCGATATAGTAACCACTGCTCCGAAGATGCTGGTAAAGTGGTTTGAAATTAGTATGTGGATGGTCAGCATTCCAATCCAGTATATTGGTCTTGTCACGCAGATCATCACGTGGAAAATATCCCGGTGGATAACGAATATTTCGATACTGATCCCACAGCAAGCGTTGGCTAAAATGCTTCATTTTTGCTTTTTTGTTATTTGATAATTTCAATTCATATTCGAATACTATCTTCTTCCAGTTTTCATTTCTTTATCGCTGCGTCTTCAGTTCCTTCTTCTCAATTTTGAATCTTTAACTTCATTCATCCAGCTCGGTTAATAAATCAATAAACGAACACAATGCTGTTAAAGCTAACCTCTTTGGGGGAGTCGGAATGATACGAGCTCGTATTGGAAACACTGCAGTTGAATGCTTTTGTTCATCTCGTTCTTCTGACTGCAATGAAAGTTGATTCAAAAAAAAAAAATTAAAATTCATTCCTATATGCGTTCTATAATAATCGAGAAAATATAGGTTTATTCAACAACAAACAATGATTATAACTTAAATTCATCCTTAACATTAAATTGTGTCCGATTTTTGATCAAACATGCCTCCAATTACGGATTTCGAAAAAGGTCAACAATCATTTACATCAATTATTAATCATGAAAAGTAAAACAAGAAAAAAAAACTCACCACCACTGTGACAGTAATTTGTCCGCTTGCTATCCCATCATAATTATATCCACCTGGCATAATACTTACTGCAACTGCCATATAACCTGACCATGGCCATAACAGTTCAGAATATATTATTGAAACATTCAGCAAATCACCATTTTCGTCCAGAAATGGTTCCCATATCGGCTGAACGATTTTTTTTTAGTTCAGTGATATAGTGAAATTAGCTTGAAACTACTGAATTCTTAATAGATACCTCTTCCACTATTCGACCAGACACACTCATTCCATTAACAATTGTAACCTGTAATTTTACATTATTTTAAAGTCATAGGTGTAGGTTTCAAACCAACTTGTTCTCAAGAATTTTTAAGTTTCAAGTTTTAGATCCTATTCGATTCTCAAAATATACCCGTGATCGCTGTAAATAACTACATGAAATGACTGCATCTTACGCAATTTTCTTCTCCTACTTAGTAGAATAACTTACATTAATGAAAATCGGTATACCAGAAGTATAAAGTGGTTGACTACAATATGGCCACATATAAGGGCATTCATTGAAATCGATATAAGGTGGAATTAACCTAAAACGATGCAATTATCCCCTGAAATGATTGGCTAAAATTACTATTCTATGTGTTAAAAAAAATTCTTAATATGATGTGATATTAAAACTGGCTGGCAAAATTTACATTTAACTATACGCTCAGAATAGTGCTTGGAAATAGAAATGTTGAAATTTAATAGACTGTATTTCTAATCAGAAGTTCGGTGAGAAATCATAAACCTTCATATGAACTGAAATGTATGAACTGAAATGACGCAATAATGTTCATTTTACTTCGTAAATCAGTAAAATGTAACTATATTCAGTTCATTATCTAATTAAAACGATGCATTAATTCATTAATCAAAATGAATGAAATGAAACGAAATTATCACGTGATTCGCGGAGAATATCGCTGCATGAACTGAAATGACGCAAGAATGTTCATTTTACCGGCACCTTGTTCAAACATCGTTGCCACATTGGGAAGCCTTGTTGCACCCTCTATTAATGCTTGCTTTACAACTGCGGGATTCCACAGACGTCTATTTTCGATGCCACTGTAAATGCAACATAAAAAATTCGAAAATGGTTAATTAAAGAATTTTGGACTGCTTAGGTTTCATATTTGATTCCACTCGAAATTACTCAATTTTGAAGAATTGAAATAATTTAAGATTTTTGAACTTGAAATTTTGAGAATTCGAAAATTTTCAAAATCTTAAACACATAATTCGAGAAATATTTAACCTAATAAGAAAATATCTAAGTTATCAAAAATCTTTTTTATTGCCTTCAAAAAAAAAAACTAACGCCTCACAAATAACGCTTTACCTTAGCATTACAGCTACCGCTCCAGCAACTACTGGTGATGCAACGGAAGTACCAGAAAGGGAACGGCAATTCCCGTCTATGGCAGAACCATACACGAAGGAACCGTAAGAAACTATATCCGGTTTAACTCGCCCATAACCGCCTGTAGTGAAAGGTAGCATAAATATTAAACAAAATTTCATTCATGATACACAAATGATAAGCATTTTAATATGTCGAAAAATTTTCTATTACTGTCCGTATTCACAAATTACAAACAATCGGTTTCACCAAAGCCTATAAAGATTTTTTGCAAAAAATCTCACCCGGTAGTTCCCAAGTGGTCATCCCACGTGATGAAAAACGTGCAATTTTTAAATCAGCATTTATACCACCGACACCAATAACATCCATTTGATCTGCTGGATTGTTTAGAGTCCTGAAAATAAATAAGGATATATCATGAGAAATAAGAAAACAAACATTATCTATTTTTTATTACGCAACACATTGATACTGAAGTTTAAAAATCTGTTTAGAATCTGTACTATTTTGTTCTTTAAATTACTGAAAAAAGTTGACGCATTTTTTCTCATTACAAAAATTCAAAAAACTTTACCCGAATTTCGGTCCATCATTTCCAATTGCTGAAATAAGAATAATTCCATTTGCGGTTAGTTCCCATACTTTATCCATAAATGGAAGATCAGTAAAATCTGGACCACCAATACTAAAACCAGTATTGGCTATTTTATGTCATACTTGCACTTTTAAATAAATGTATTGTAAAATCATACACTTTATTCAATGCCTTGAAACAAACACTTTTTTTTCAGTCCATTTTACTTTTCTCAATTCATTGAACAATTGATGAAGTTACCTCAGATTCAGGACATTTATACCCCGTAAGATGGCATGGTTGAAAGCATCAAGGAACCATGAAGTAAATGAAACCTGAAACCTAGCACTGGATATCCAATTTAGCAAAATGTAATTTGGTTCCACTGTAGATGAATTCTTTCCTATTGACTTCAATGGATTTTTGAAACGGAATGTCAAGTAAGAGATGTAAGTGGATAAATTTGCTAAAAATATTTTAATCATTGCTATGAATATAATAGTTATTTTAACTAAAATAACTTAGATATCAAAAGAAATTAAAGAAACTTCTGACAAATTTAAGCATTTACAACGGTACTAATAAGAAATTTAACATGCGCATACGTCATAACAGGTCGAAGGAATCTTAAAACTAACTTGTTTTTTCGTGAAAACTTTGTAAATATAAATGCTAGCAGCAGGAGCAAATCCATCACATCTGTGGTCTGAACTAGCTATTAAACCAGCAACAAAAGTACCATGACCGAGGCCTAAATTGTGACAAATTTTTTAATTCGCTTTATTTTAACATTCACGAAAAATAGATAACATGTTAATTTAATGATATTGATCACCATCATCAGCCGTTTTTTCATTTGTCCAATCAGTACGTTCTACAATTCGTCGGAAATGAGGATGATGCTTGTCAAGGCCAGTATCAAAAACTGCAACTTTCACACCCTGTCCTACAAATGGTTTGGTTAAGAAAAGATGGATAATTTCAACTACATGAATCTTCTAATCTGAGATACTTTTCTATATTAAGAAAAAATTACGAAGTTGAGTCCTGAATCTTATTCTTAGTAATCATCTCTCGTAAGATGATGATAAACATGTCGATTCTAATAAAACAAAAAAAATTGGCAGCATCATAACACCTTTCCAGACATGATTATTAAGAGCTAGATCGTTGTTGTATTATTCTCGATATTATTAACATACTGACAAATGTAAAGTTCAACTATTCTAAAAGTATGTACAATTTCAAAAAAAAAAAAAAATCATTAATACCTTATCTACGCATTAACAAAAAACCAAATCTTTAAAATGAAAGCCTGAAAAATCTAAATGCACCTTTATATCCCATATCCCATAGCTTATCAACGTCATGTAGCTTGGTAACATGAAGAACATCGGTATCATCAGAATAACGATTTCGAGACAACAGTTGTTTTGTAGGTAATGTTGCCGTAAAGCGATTATTGCTTGTAATACGTTTTGTATGAATGGATTGCTGTATTAATTCTACAAAGATGGTTGAATTCCATGCCGATACCTAAATGTTTACATTACCATAAAGCTAGCAGAAACATAACGAATTGAGCTACTATTTTTAAACCGATCGACCTGTCCTTATCTATTTTCATCATTAAATAAAAGTTACTGAATAGATTTGGAATTAAATGAAAGTTATTATTAAATAGAGATTTATAAACTCATGTACATATTATCCAAAATCCGAATCCAAATTTAAATCATTTAAAACCAAAATCAATTCTGTTATGAAGTACATTAGTTTTAAAAAACATCCAAATACATTACCTCGACGACATCAAAATCGCTTAATAAGACCGGCCTGGGCTCAATATTTACCGTAAATTCTGTTGCTTTCTTAATGATGGTATGACGAATGTTCGCTGTATAATATCCATTATATGTAACGATAAATGCTGCAATTTGAAATCGATAAATCAATAGTTAAAGGAAACTTCATAAAAGAATTTAACAGATCCCACTCAAGTCCTTAATTTAACAATCCAATTTTCATAATTTACTTCGTAAGATATTCGACAAAAAACGTAGAATAGAACTTTTATAGTTATTAAAACTTCCTTTCATTGCTTTTTTTTTTTGTCTTATTTTGCTTTTTCTCTCATTCATTTTGTTTGATTTAATTTTTTTTTCCTATAGCTTCCAAGATTTATAAATAAATCCACCAATTAATCAAAAATCCATCAATCCCCAAATTCAACATTTGCTATTAAAAAATAAAAGAAAATCCTATTCAGTCCAATCAGTTCAACAATATCACTCATTTCAATCGTACACTACTTTTTCTTCTTTTAATTTAAATTACTATGTTATAATTGAAAATAAAATTTGTGAAGTTAAAAAAATAAAAAAAAAAAAAAAAAAAAAAACAAGCAAACAAACAATGTGATTCGATAACTGAACATGATGATAGGATAAAATGATTGTTAATATAAATCAGTATAATGCATATTGCAATCCAAAAATTAAGCATCAATTTTTATTTCCAAAACAAAATTTTTTCTTTGTCGCATCATCGATTTCGATCAATTTTTTCGTCGGAATATTTCAGATTTAAAGAAAAATTTGCTAATACGCTGCAATTAAGAAAAGTAATCACTTCGTTTAGCTAAATAATCATTTACAGTTGCGATTCAAATGATAAAATATTTAACATATAAATTTATGCATACATATTTAGCTAACAAATTCCTACGGTAATAGGAATATTCAAATTTCGATGCAACTAATAACAGACTGATCCTGATGATAACAATATTTATGCGGCTCTGATCGAAATTAACAAAATTGATATAATTCAAAAAACCGAACTCAGCATTCCTCCTAATATCAGTACCACAATCTACACTCTTCAAATTATTCCTACAGATCTTCACTAGCATCTCTTAATGCTTAATGCCAAATATCCATAAAGTAGAAATCACGTCGATGATTATTCGATTATTCCAATGCGCTATTTCTTTCCGACCCGAAGAAAAAAAAGAAAACCACAGTTTTAATTTCGCCTTCGCCATGTATTGCATTTCTTTTTCATCTCATTTACTCGAGCAATCAGCAATCAATCATTACAATCATTATAGCCTTTTCCGGATAAATAACATTTGGTTACCACCATAAAAACACGATTTCACTCGAGCAATCGGCAATCACAGTTGTACGGTTATTACAATCTTTTCCGGATAAATGACATTTGGTTTTCACCATAACAAACACAATTTCAGCAATACGAGAAAGTTTTTACATGCTTTTATTGAGATTGAAAGAAATAAACACACAAATGTGTTACACATACACACGTACACACATATATGTATACACACACGCACCCACACATAAATATATATATGATACACATATAAAAAATATAATAAAAATAATTATATATAATGAAAAATATAATAATATAAAAAATAAAATCCTGAGAATTCCGAAAAGATCATTTCAAAAAAACCATTTCATTTCATACATACGAATATACAATTATCCTTTTACTGTATCGTTTCTTGTTTTCTTTTTTTTTCTTTTTTCAGCCGCGAAAAGTAAACTCAAAGATGAACTTTCACAGCTTTTGAGTAAGAACTGAAAGAAGTTCGAGAAAATTCAACTGGATATCCAATGCAATACGGTATTCGGCTATAATAATATCAATGATCAAATATCGACGAAAAGATGACGAATTCCCGAAGTTTCGATAGGTAAAGAATATACACTGATTTAATGTGTTCCAACGATAAGCCATCAAAAGCCTGTTTAAACCAGTGATTCGATTAAAAAATTCCAGTAATAGCTAATAAGTAGGATTTCAGAAGGCAGTAGCAGGCCACGACAAATGAAGTAGAAAATGGTGATCCGGATGATACGTGACGTGATGAATTCAACACGGACGAAATGCATCAAAAAATTAGGCATTACTGTAATTTAAAAAAAAAAGTACAGCAACCGAAACAAAAAAAAAAAATTGATGAAAAAAGTAATGGCATATAAAATTCACGAAATCCTACATGTAAGCAACAACGACAATCTAAACACATAAAATTCACGAAATCACTGTACGCTAGTAATAATGATAACCTATACTGAGGAGAAAAAAAGACCTTTAGGCAAAGTACAATTCGGTTCTGTTTGAGGCACAATTTTAGGGCAGTCAATCAGTTTAAAAACACATCGTTCTCTCCCTTTTTTTCTCATAAAGTAATAGTCTTAGCTAAGTAATTCGCGATTTTATATTTGCGCGCTGTTTATTTACAAAAGATCACAAACTGTTTCATACCTACATCATATGTCAATTATCCCAACGAAAAACGGAAGGTAAATAGAAATTTAAACCTAATAATAATCGAGTTTCGGAAAGATTTCGGTAACAAAACTATCCGATAAATCCTATTGCTTTTTTACAAAAGTAAAAGCTGAAAACATGTAGTCAGAATTCAACTTCTCAGTAAATTTTTGAACTTGTTATCGAAGCTCCAAATTTTTAGAGGAACATTTGGAACTTACAATGCAGGACAAATCAACAAATTGTAAATGCACAAAAATATTATAGAATGTTCATTCCTTGATTTATTCCCTAATTTACTAGGCCGAATAATTTTATACATGCAGAGGAAATCAGTAAAAATGAAAAAAAAAAGTTCATGTTTCAAGAGTAATTTCATTATCCTTCCCTGAATTTTCCGACATACTTCACTGACCACCGATACATTGTTCGTTCAGAATATTCAACATTGCCGCATGTATGATATCTGGACACGACACAAAACAACAACGACTTTCGTCACCGACGAGTTGCTTTACTTCTTCACGCAACGACAATTTCGCACCAACAAATATCGTCAATACGCCCTGCAACTGGAAAATATGACAACCGTTCGGAAAAGATCGAGATTTTTAAAATAATTTATCTTAATTTCATCTAAATAGTTACATTTCAACAACTAATATACTATAAGTGGTCAACAGCTAGCCAATAATACTTTTGTGCAGTAACACCATTACTTGAGATTTGTTGCATTAAAAAGTTACAATTCATCAATAATAGCGCATTATGATTTCGAAAATGACATTAAAATTGAGTTTAAAAATCCAGGAGCTCCAACAACCTGCATTACTTACTTCATCTTTGTGCAAAACTTACGTTTCTGTGCTTGCTTCATATGTTATAAGAGCTATTATTAATAAAGCTATTTTATTTCTCGAAAATTATTTATACATATATATTCGAATAGATGTATCAATCCCTATTTTCTAATTACTATTGCTACGTCCCAACATTTTTTAAAATAAAACAAAAATCAGGAGAAAATCTCACGTCTGGATTTTGTTTTGTTGCTTGTCGAACCATAGGAATATCTGACATAGTGTCGCCACAGATCAAAACCTTTCCCGGTGCTTCTAGCGAATCGTCCAAATTTTTTATCAAACGATCTACACCATCGCCCTTATTCCATATGACTCCCGAACTGTGCGCAACCACTTCAACTTCTAATTCTGTGGACGGATCAAATACTAAAATCTAAAAGAATGGCAACCAAATATTAAAACCTAAAAAAACGCAATTTAAGAAAAAAGAACTGGAGTTCTTAAAAAGAATTTCAAAACAATGAGAAAATGAATGGCAGCAAACAAAGAGTTAAGATTTCTAATCACATACAGAACAAATAAATGAATACCAGGTACCATATTAAGCAATCCTTATGTCGCTTCACAGATATTATATGCTTAATTTGGAGATAATGAATTTGCAACACATACCTGATTATCAGGATCCACGCGATGTATTCGCTCCTTCACAGCCATTTGATACTTGTTGGATAATTCGGACGTTACATGATGACAAACAGTTTGGACACCTAATGTTAATCGATCTACTTTTCGTTGTACGCCGCTTCCAACAAGTGCAAATGGAGCATAATCCGAGAAATGCAGCAAATCTTTCATCTAAAGTGATTTGAATAGCTTTATTTTTACTCATGTCATTGTAATTCATAAAAACCGACAAAAAATATGCGATAGATGAAAAAAAGAAAGCTGAAAACATAACAAATGAAAGGTAATAGTCTAAGAACAGAAAAAAGAGGTGGAAAAATCTTGCCTATAGTAAAAGCAAAACCCGGAATTTCTGACAATTTAGAAGAATTAAAAGCGAAATATGCAGCATACCTCGTCATCCAAACGTTGCAATGCATTGAAACCTTCATCCGTGATGCCATCTTCATGGACAATACGTTTTCCAGAAAGCCACCATTCGCGACCCCATGAACCGCTGAACATTATAGGGCCATCAATTGGCATGGCTGTTAAATCAAGTATACCTGGGCCACGTAATGGACCTGCTGTTAACACCGCACTTATACGGGTAAAACAAGCTGCGAATCGAGTCATTCCAACTGCGCTGTACACAGGCTATAAAAATGAATTTGATAAGAAAAAAGGTAATTAAAAAAAAAAGGAATTCAAATTAGAAAAATTAGAAAAAAAGTGAACCATATTCTTGTACAAAAATATTAGCAGCCAAGATGTATGTTCTAAGGAATTCTACTGATAACCATGCACACACTAATGGAATAAAATTAAATGATTTCTGTAAAAATTACCTGTAGATTTGTTGCATATTGTGAACAATAGTCTTTCATTGTACCATCCCAATCCGTGATAAATATTGGTTTCTTACCGGTAATCGATGCCGAATTAACAAATGTATAGAGGAATCTACAAGCATTATTGTTCAAAAAAAACGTTGTCAAAGAGCTCAAATGGCTTTGGAAAAAGAATGAGGACGAACAAAAACTACATAATTTTTTCACCGTCATTGTATCAAAAACTTACTTCACTGTATCTTCATGTTCTTTCACAAATTTTTCTTTGCCCTCTGGATGGTGATTTGCCAGAATTGAAATTAAATCAATTTGAGACATTACGACCGGCCAGGACAAGCCTGGTTTTTCCCTTCGGATATCCATCAGTGCATCAAGATATTTCAAGTCTTTCTAAAAATTAAGATGTTTTTCCGGACTTCGAAATATAAGCTGTTGTTTTAATTAGTGGGAAGCACCTAAAGTTTCCTCATATTCACAAGATTATAAAACTTCCGGGTTTTTGGGAAACGAATTATTTACCTTCATACTTCTTTGCAAATGCTAGAAGTACATTTTTTTGCAAATTTTATAATAAAACTTAAATATATTTGGCATCGAAATGTTACTAAAACTGAATAGAAGACGTCGGCGATAATGCAATATCAACTACAACATTGATAACACAATCAAAATTAGAAAAAGACATACTTCAAGACCTCTCGTTTCATCTCTGATATTTACACTGAATTTTGTCGTAAGTGTACACATTTCACGTTGGAATGCATGAGTCTGACTGTCAGTTAATCTTTCATAGGCTTGTTTTAAAGTATCAATGTCATCCTTCTCCAAATCCTTTTCATTTAGCAACGCAAAAACTATCACACGTCGCGTTTCTTGTATCTGGAAGCATGGATACAATAATGATCTTATTGGTCCACTGATATATAAAATATCCCGATAAATCACCAATAAGCAAACTGTTACTAGGTAAAAAGCGAAGATACCAGTTTTTGTAACTTTCACTAAGGCTGTCAAAGTGTTGATCGATGGACGATCTGAAAAACATATGTAAGATTAAAAGAAATGCAAACCTTATACATTAATTTCTTGAAGTCATCAACGGTTTGAACATTCTCATCATTTATTACGCCAGCTTCCTCGACTGATACTGCAGAATCCTGCTCCATGCTTTTATCAGTATCTAAGAAGCACAATATTTATAGCAAAAGACAGAAATGTCAAAAACAAAAAAAAATCAGTAATTTTACCAGTATCTGCTCGATTAGTACGCGTTCACAAAAACATAAAATAACTTCTAGTTACTTGTCAAATATGATGCTTAAGATAGACTTTACCTCGTTTGGTCTCCCCAACCCAACAACCCCCCGTATTTCATCATTCGCACATTCATTACAATAACTTTTCAGTAACTACAATATATCCTTGATTTAATTATTTTGAAAAGTTTTCGCAATCGTGTCAAAAAGTGTCTGCATGTTTTGCAATCATATTCAAGAAACTGAGAAAGGATAAATATATTCTAGAAACTGAGGAAGAGGAAAATTCAATAACTTGGTAAAGCGAGCAACTTCAGTAAATTTTTGCATTAATCCTAGCAATCTCCAGTTTTTTTATGACTTAAAATCATTGAAACAAATATATCACTCCCAAAATTAGAAAGAGAGTATTATCTCGCGATCATGAACATACTCGAAACAAACAAACCTGATTCAAATGCTTCCTTTTTCTTTTCCTCCGCTTGCTCATCGTTTGCTGCTTCATGCTTTTGCAACTTATCACTTTTTTGCTCTTCTTGGTCTGTAACCGTTTCCGTCATTAATCACCCCACACGAACGTTTTTTTTATACTACCCTATAAAAGACAACAAAACAAATTAACAATCAATTAAAAACAATTGATCATTTTGTAAAACAATTACTTAAATATTGTGCAAAAGAAATCAATCCAATTCACATGTTAGGAATAATGAGTCCAGAATGATTTAGGAAAATGTCTGCGAATTACTCATCAGGATACTGTGATTTAAATTTTAAATCTGCTTCAGAAATTCTCTGTACTGATTTATTCATAGCTACGACTCATTGAAAGCAGTTTAGTACTAACGACGGGTTACTATCATCAAGGTTATGACACAAACTTCATCCAAAGCATAACTATACATTCAGACATATCAAATGCTAATAATGCATAGTCGTATTATCTAAAGTAACTAATTCATTTATTCTCTGCAATCACTCCAACTTCTGGCAAATAATCCTTGATGATAAGAGAATACAACTGAGATATTCTTTCCGTAGCAATTCTCAAACAGAAAAATATACGGCAGAAGATGAAACAACGACAAATAATGTTAGATTATTAATTATCTTCTTGAAATTTTTGTCAAGATTTCAAATAATTTTTACACACTTGTAATGTTGTTGGAGAAAAATGTGATGGGAATACAAAAGAACAAAGAAAATGCGGCAATGATGATGACGTGAGCAATGATGCATGCTTGTAAAGACGATGTAAAGTAAGCAATTGTTATCATATCAGAAAACTGTATCATAATGCATAAGAGCAGCAAAAAAACAAAAAAAAACAAAAAATTATGAAAATACAGATAACTTCAAGAAGTTGAATGATTCATAACAACAATGTCATAAGACTTTCATTTTGTATATTAGCTAACTTATAAGAGGATAGAAGATTAACTGAAGTTTATATTGTTAGTTTATATCATTTCACAAATTCCATATCTTTTCATCACTAAACCTAATCGTAAGTATATAGAAAATGTTTTATAGCTATGTATGCCAGAGAAGAAATGAAGCTACACAACAAGCACATGTTCACGTCCTAAATCAATTTAAATTCTGCCACTAAGCATTTGCAGAAAGAAAATGAGACGTGCGAAGAGATAAGATATATGTAAAAGAATATAAATATTCATCAACTCGTCACGACTATAACTTCACTTGAAATTATTCGTTAATCATTTCGGCTAATAAAGAAATTAAAATTCGTGACGTTCAATGTTATTTTTACGTATTCAAAGTCACATCAACTATTACGTACTATAAGTGTGACCATCGAAAAAAAATCACGGTTTAAGATATAACATCCCAAGAGAGAGAAGAAAAGTATAATTCAATAAACCAGCTGACATCATCAATCTTTGATCAGTAATCCAGATGGCTCAAACGGCAGTACCAGTATGAAAAAGTCAAGATTCAGGAAGGGGAATTTATCACAATTCAAGTTCCTAGTAAATCATCTGCTATTAGAATTAGATGATAATGTAAAAAGGAAAGTTTGAATTTCAACTAAAACAAAACCGTTTGATAAAAGCCAATTTAAAATTTATTCAAAATTATGTTCATTTATTTAATTCGCCGACAATCCTTCGTTATGAAGAAAAAGCTCGCGCCCTTCTTGTAGGTTTGTTACCTGTATTGGCGATGGCATATAACTCCGATAGAATTTTATGCCAGACAGACAAAGTGTCCCAAGGGTAGAATCAGTTCGTTAGACTTCGGACAATTATCCTAGGAGTAGAACAACTCTGACTGTAAAACCGGGCGAACGGAACTAGTTTAGTCTTGTAAATGTCGTGGCAATGATTTTTTACCGAATTAAAATTTGCATATATTGGATTGGAAGTTTTTTAACAGGTGACTGGTTGGGATGAAGTCGCTCACTCTGATGATCGTTGATTCCTGGATATGTAAGAGAAGTAATGAAGCTTGGGATATTGCTGCGTTTGAAAACAGAACTGGTATTCTGTGACTGATTCCATCCATTTTATTAGTATTGATAGGCATCGACAATGAAGGATTTGGACCTTTAGAATTATAAAGAATCTACAGTATAATCTAAGACGATTGATAGCCATTTAGACATGATTGTACTTTTAGGAATACATAAAGAATTACATGTTGGTAGATTAGAAACATAAGTTTAATCGTTACAATAGATGCTTTGTCTATACCATAGACATGATGATTTGTGGAAAAATTTACACACTACCACTCAATACATGCTAAACAATTATAATTAATATATTAGGAAAACTATATGAATCATTCAATTAAAATAGTAGAAGAAATATTTGCTTCGGAATTTTTCCGACACTCCCAACTAGAGCAAATTAACTTCTATGAAAGTTCATTTCTTGGTTTAGCGTAATTCACTTGACTTTGTCATTTTACTGCGCTTCCAGTTCGCGAAGATTTAGGTTCCGGTTGCGATAATTTCTCAGCTACTATTAATTCGATCTCTAAATTTCGCTCGTCATCTATTTTTGAAAGGATATAATATTTCATTGGCTTAATAATAAGTTTTTTTTTTTTTTTTTTTTCAACTCTTGCCTTCTTTGATTTCCTTTATTTTTGCTAACTTTCGCTTACCTCGAGGAATCCTGGTTTATCGATCAAAACATTTTTTCTATCACTTGGCATTCTTCTGTTCACAGATTTTTGAGAAATACGTTCCCTCTGCATTCGTTTTCTTAAGCTGCTTAAATGCTCCTTTCTCCATAGTTCTCAGAACATATCGAGAATCTTAAGGGCTTTTAACCAATATTTGATAAGTTTTTTTCTAGGATTTGGCCTCTGTAGAATAAATTCGTCTTGGGTTTTATGGTCACTAATAGATAAGATTGGTAAGACACGAGATGATGTAAAATTCATGGGATGTACAATCACGCAGTTGTCGAAATTGTTATAGATTACTACTGGTCGCTTATTGAGAATGCTATTCACCCATTAATGTAATTAATCTCTCCTCTGTCATAGTAGTTTTCTCCCAATAGCTCGTCTCATTGCTTTGTTATCCGAGATGGTCTCGGAATTCGACACCTCCAGCGGGAATTCGCTATTATTTTTTTATAAATCATTGCTCTTCTGGCTAAGAAGTCCGCTAATTTGTCATTGTATTCCTTAATATTCTTGAAAACCAATTGAAATTGACTAGCGTAATTGCTTAAATCAGCTCAGAATGCCAGCATCTGGCTGCAAATTTCCTCAGAACATATAAAAAACATTACGTAGATAAGTTCTCTACCAACTCTAAATGCGCTACTCTGGTAATGAAACATGTAAATAGGACTACCACTTCTCAATTATACCGCTGCCGACCTCAACAGAAAAAGAGCCCAGATAATCCAAACCAACTTGGGCGAAGGTTCTGGACGTTTAACTCGAATGTCAGGACGGTTAGGCATAATAGTAACTTGAATTAGGTGGTCCATCATCTGCAAACCATTCATTTATTTATAACTCATTTAATTTTGGTCCATCCTTTTGATATTCAGAATTTACGTCTTATCATTGTGAGCTATTCCAACAAGGTATGATTTTTTCATGTCACTGCAGTATAATTAATTCAGTTACCGGATTATGTCTCGGAAGATAAATTCAGCATTCGCTATCTCCTTTCAGCTCAGAGCTTTTCAGTCGACTTTTGATTTCCATACAGCATCATCTTCATTATAACATAAAAAATAATTTGATGAATAATTTGACAAATTTAACTTCAATTATTTACTTATAGGGAGATGGAAAAGGTGCGAAATCAGCTGTTGCCATTGCAATTAAGTTAAAAAGTCGTAATCTTTGACGCACGGTTTCACTGCTAATGAGCCATTCCTCTTTTCAGTCATCAAATGTCATCAAATTATATGTTATTTATCTATGCCATCGTTTTATTTTTTGGCCAATTCATCAAATGATTCTTCGAATAATTTTATTGCTACGCTGCACTTGTAATGAATTTTAGATAGTGCTATCTGCATTCAACATTCAGATTGCCAAGTTATAAAAAATTTTGATTTTCAACGCAACTCTAAATTCTGCATATAAACTGGAGTTAAGAAACAGATATATATAGTTTTTGATAGATCATTGTTTACTAATAGCTAAAATCCTCCTCTGGGGAAATGATTAATACACAATTTATTGACGATTCAGGAACCAAAAGAGTTTTGTTCCATCACTATCACAGGGTTTCAATAGCTCATCATCAACCTTTCTTGTTATCGGCAGTACTCACATTGTGAAAACAACGTACTGATATGATTTTCCTCAGGAATCCTCATTAAGGTTTATCAATCAGCCATTTCACTGTTGATTGGTGATAAAGGTTGAACGTTGCGTATTCACATAAGAAAATTATGGTTCTGCTTCATTACTCACCTGGAAATTTTTTGAATCTTCCAAAAATATGTAAATTTGAATTCTTGAATGGTCAGAAGCCCACAGGAACATACATAATACAATCAAAAATATGAACAATAATTAATAATGCTACATCATAGCATTGAGTACCTCTTGTGTTCATATCTTTATGAAAGGTGTTAGGAAATCAGGGCTTTATAAATATTCCTGATTCCATTTTTATTAACTATTTGGTGTGGCAATAAGATGTAAAAATTACAGTTTTAAAAATTACAGACTCAATTTAAAGTTATGCGCAAAATTAATTAGTTAAAAATTTAACTAGAATGAAGTTGAAGTTTAAAATAAGAATTGAAGCACCTTTTTTTGGAAGAATTTTTGGCGACAAAACATAAAGAGAATTCTGATTTATTCTCCTAAGAGGTCAAGAATTTTGTGTTCTCTTCGATATCAAATGCTTTTTCAATGATTTATCCACATTGGATAATCTAATCAGACAGGAGAAACCAGTTCTGTTATGAAGAGATCATTGAAATCAGCACTCATCACGCAAACTGTTGCATTTTTATAGTTACCATTAATGTCATAAATGATACCACAAATGATAAAGTGAGCCCTTCCTTATATTTCAGTTTTATTGCAGTGAAACACTTTTTCAGTCATTCAGGTATTATAAATAAATGAAGGAATGAAGGAAATAATGTTGCAGTTGTTATAGTAATAGTTTTTAAAATTTTCTATCAAATTATCAGTGAAAGTTTCAGATGAAATAATTTAATCAATAAGGAAAAACAATAAAAAAACTTAAAAGTCTTAAGAGCGCATGCCAGCGGCATAGTTGCAGAGATCATTTCATTGGCAAAGAATGTACATGAAATCAAATCTAAAAAAATTGCCAATTATCAGTTGTTGAAAAAAAATTCTATGAAATGCAACGATTTTATTGTTTTACTTTTCATAGAAGCATATCATTGTAACGGATTAATTAATAGCAAAAATATGAATCAAATCTTTTTCTCAGTTAATGATCAATTTTATTTATCATTTTTTTTCGCATGCACATAAAACTTTGTTCTGTCATACTTCTACTGTCAACGAATAGTTTGAAGCTGAGAAAAATGAAGCAGAGAAATATTTCTAATAAAAATGACGGAGCTATGTGGAAAATATGATTGTGTTTAAAACAGCAATAATTATTTAATGCTAAGGGCAGGAAGATTTTTGGAAATAATTCCTGGGATGTGTTATTAATCAAAACACTTTCCCACTTACCGGATCAGAATTTGGAAACAGGTGTTTTTGTTTTATATAGATTAAATAATATGCAAAAACACATCAAATGTGTGAATATATTTTTTACTAAAAAGTATTTCTACGTTTAAGAGAAAATGATCATAAAAAAGTTTGGTTGGTTCTTAAATTTGCAATGAATAAGAAATTGTTATTGCTCCCCACTAAAGCTATCTTTCAGGAATATACTGGATGGATCTACTTGATAAGAATAAATTCCAACACACTGGTTGAATCGATACTTTTTTCTCTTCGCTTATCTAAAGGAAAGTAGCTTTAGTTCCTCGTTAATATTATTTAACCATGAGTTTAAAAAAATTCATCGCAATGCAAAATTACCAGATCATTTTTTATAGATACTTATAGGCTGGTTTGCAACTATTGGTATAAATTTGTAATATCATTTGACGAATAATTTTTAGTCCAATAATAATTGCATTTGTAATATGCCGGAATCAAAAAAACCTAAATGAATCAAAACAGCTTACTAGAGTAGTTAATTGCGGGGCAATTTAGCTGGTACCAACAGTCATCTTTATCAGATATTAGCTTTTCGATAACAGTTGAAAATGTTGTGATATATCCCGTACATAAACATTTCCTAATACCTTCCGATTATTTAATTTTACAATCCACCAAAATTTGCTTATATTAGGTTCGCCAATATAAAATTTCTAATAATTTAGAGAAATATGGTATGAATTTTCAACCTCTCTCAACATTTGTAGATTTAAAAACTGTTTTGTTATATGTTGTCGATAAAACTGAGGTGGATTTTTCTTTTGGTATTTTAACTGTTTATGTAGCTTGTAGTGGTGGCATCATGTCTACAGTAATTCACAAAGCCCACATTGTCCTCTGCAAATCTTTGTCAATCTTCCTTGTTATCTCATGGTATTAATCATCCTAACAAATTGTACAACACCACGCCTAAATCTTTTGTTGTGCGTGCTCATTAGTGCTACAGTCAACAGATAGGGTCTACTGCGGAGGTGCAGTTCCAATTCCAGTTCCGATGCTCCGTCACCCCTCGACAGATTCAGCACCAACCTCAACGAACACGACGCTTCATTATTTCTCACGCCAATAATCCAAGGCTACCAGAATGGACTCCATCTTAATCAGTCACTTTTACTAATCTTTGATGTTTAGTATTACGACGTCAGGAATTGTAATGAATAAACAGTAATGGGATTTTAGCAACTGACAGCTACCTGTCGTATTTATTGGTAGTCATTGTTGTGATATTGATTTTCTCTCAAGATCTCAGTGGTAATTTCTGAAGAAATCACTTATTCATTGGCCAAGATAGCTCTGAATGATCCATTAGCGCATGCTGGCAATGTAATTGTAGAAGTCGCTTCATTAGGAAAGAAGATACACTGGAGCAACCAAAATTTTTTCTTATCTATTTGAAATTTTATTATTTGTTTCCTTATGTTGTTATTTGGAAATTTTGCAAAGCAATAGAGCCAACATTTTTTCCGGTTTTATGAATTTTTTCCTTCGCATATTAATGAATTAATAAATCGTCAAATTCAATTTGTTCGGAATCCTAATCTCAATTTTTATTTGCTCACAAATGTAGAATTTTGGCTCTGCAGTCAGCTTTACCTGCATTTTTCGTTGACAGTTTTACTGCCAACGGGAAATTTTCAAGCCGAAAAAAATGAGACGGGGATATATTTATAATAAAAATAACGAAGCTACGATATTTGTTTAAGGTAAGATGAATGTTCTGATGGGATGGATAATCATTTAAGACTAAAGGAAAGATTTGTTTTATTGGAAATAATTCGTGGAATAGCTACAAATCATAAGACACTTTTCCACTTACCGGCGATTCATATCGATAGCTTGGATAACGTTAGAAGCATACTGGTAAGTTGACTGTTGGTCCATTTGCAAGTTGGCTGAGATCTCCGTACTACTGATTCTGAATTGTAATTCGGCACTGATTCTAATCTTCGCTCTCACAGTAATATGTATTGTTGTTGGGATGACTTTTTGACGAAATTAAAGATTACCCTTATTAAATTGAAGGTTTTTTATAAATGAGTGGTTAAAATGGAGTCGTCTACTCCGGTGGTCGTTGATTTCTGGGTGTGTAGAGTGTGTAGAGCAGTGGTGAAGCGTCAGGATATCGCTGCATTTGGAAACAGAACTGGATAGTTGAGTCCAACTCTTTTAGTATATAAGGAAGGATTTGGGCCTTTAGAGTTATGCAAAGGATCTACAATATAGTCTTAGACAAAGATTGTACTCTTATGGAATACACAGAGAAAGAATTACATGCTAGTAAATTAGAAGCATAGTCTTAATCGTTGCAATAGGTGTTTTGTTTACTACATAGATGTGATGATTTGAAGCGTGAGAAAAAATTGAAACAATATCACTTACCGTATGCTACACAATTATATCTAACATATCAGAAAAATTATGGATCTTCAATTAAAATTGGAAGAAAAATTTGCTTCGATTTCCGACGGTGAGGGTTCGTCTAACAGAAGCGTATTCTAACCCAAATCTACAACTTAAGCTGTCACTGTTCAAATTCGCTAGACCCTCGCAGATGAATCTCTGCAGTACAGAATGGGGCTAATTCCGCACAAGATGTAACTCAGTTCATCTTGAAAAACCCTGTAACGACAGGCAGATGATAAGATCCACTGGAAGCTGCAGACCCAACTCTGTATACAGACGATTCAAACTTTGGTTGCTCGAGATTGAGCTGAAGATGGCAGTGCTTGCTCCAAATGGAGAGAAGTGTAGAAAAAATGAGATCTTCTGTTTATGAACAAACACAGAAAATGAATCAAAGGCCTCCAAAGGTATTTTCAAATTAACAAAAGTTGGGATGCCAGAACTCCGCTTGACACAGCAGACAGTGAGCTTCAGAAAGTCGTTCCGCTCTAATTGCCCAAGAATCGTCACTTAACAGTGGCATTGCCGCTCGCGAAGTTTGTCTTCACAAGGAAGGCAGTTTCAAGAAACTTGGTGTCAGTTAACACTCTATTGGTCTAGCAAATCCAAAACTGAACGCCATCTCTTATGAGTTGGCTTTACGGTCAAAAACTCATCGCATTCAAACTTGACGATTTGCCAACAGAACATTCTGATCGCATCATTTCCTTATGCCTTCCACTTCAGAATAAGCAATATGTCGTTTCTTTACCCCTTACACTGACCAACCCAAAAAATTCTTTCAAACGAGGAAATTGCTTTTTTAATCTTTGAGGACTTCAACCACTAAGTCGTGACTTTGCAGATCGGTAAGTGTCCTAGGTAAGCATGGCGTTGAAAATTACGCTGACAAAGACAATCCCCTACTACAGTTTTGTGCGAAGGAGCAGCTCACCATCACGAACACAATCTTTCACCAGAAAAACAGACTGAAGACAACCTATATGTATCTTTGTTCTAAACTGTTAGAGTTTTGAGCAAAACAGCAGCTCACCCACCATCACCACCTGCTGCACCTCCTCGAACGTTTCCATCAGCGCAGCCTCCACTCAATCCTCAACATTTATTGCATAGATCATGTAACAAATGAGAAGGTCTTTCATCAGGCAACCGTCATCAGCCTTGAAGCCATACTGCCGAGAACGCGTTGAGCTATGCAGGGTCCCCAGAATGAACCTGCATAAGATTACCATGGCATCGATTCCTCTTTTTGAGATTACCCATAGAATCAATATTGAGGAGAAATAGACTTCGTAAAAATCCATATATCGCCTACACGCAAACCTTCCTATGGAAGCGTAATTACCTATCCTTTATTGGTCTTCTTAGTCTTAAACGAGTCTCCGCCAAACAAGGATAAGATCCCACTCAAATCTCTGTTCACGAAGTCAAACTATGACGGCTGTCATTTAATTCAAAAATTTTAAAGGTATTAATTTGAATACAATTTATTACTGGCCTCTTTGCCTCATTTTTTTTACTCCAGTTGCCAAATGTTATCTTATTACTACAATAAATTTTTATTTAATTTCTTGTTTAGTTTTTATTTTACTTTTCAATTTTTATTTAATTAATCTTCCAAATTGAACATATAGAGAAAGAAAAATTATATGTGTTAAAAAATTGGGGTAATTTGATTTCAAATCATTATGATTATTTATGCTTTGCCGATCGATCTACTATCACCGTTTTACTACCAGTCTACTACCAATCGTCCAAAACTATATCTATCATAATCGATTATCAGTGTCAACGCAAAAAGAATGGAGTTAATTACTGACATGAGATTGAATCCATCAGTTTTATCTCTACTTTTACAATCAATCTCCGAGTTTTTCCCAAACTATAACGAAACTGTCAACAACCGAACTGATCGACTTCGTCTTCATTACTGTTCACTAATTATGCACTCAAATAAACATAACAGATTCAACAGTCTGCTCCACCACAAATGTGTCATTTTAATTAGTTAATTTATGGACCATCATATACAACAGAAAGAAATAAATACATTTAATAATTAGATTTGGCAGGTAAAACAGTAAAATAATAACAATGAAATGAATAAATGTTAAATTATCGTGGTCGCTCTATTTTCAAAGTATAAAATTAACATTTATTTTAAATTTTATTTTTAAATCAAATCAAGAAATGAACAGAAAATATAGCTTATTTTTAAAATTAGCTTAAAAGGTTTAACATTTTTAGAAATTTCACAATTTTTTCCTTTTTTTTTGCTTTCAAACATTCAAAAAATTTAAAAAATAGAATTAAAAATCAGGAACTTTTGGTTGTGTATTTACCCCATTTTCTAATGCAGTATCTTACAATTTCCATAGGTATTGGAACCACAATGGTAGAATTATGTTCCGATGCAATATTTGTTAAAGTTTGCAAGTAACGAAGTTGCAATGATACACTACTTGAACCAATTTTTGATGCAGCTTCAGCTAATGACCTAAAAATGTCGTAACTAATTTAAATTAATGAAAAACTATGGTTTTTTTCCTTTTTAGTTAAAATTTTGATTGCATTAGGGAGAAAAATAAGAATTTTTACTGAATTAAGCTTACAGGATAACAAATTACTGTGAAATTAGTCAACAAAAAAAAAAAGAAATATTTAATTTAGTAATTGAAAAAAAGAAATATTTAGTTGAGAAATTAGCCAAGACGATAAAACTAGCCAAGCTGCTTGACGTTCACCATCAGCAAGGATGACAAGTGAACGAGCATCACGAGCTGCTCCAGCTTCCGCAGCCATTGATCGCATTAATTGATGTGGTAAACGGATATCTTTAATTTCAACATGTTGTACCTGAACACCCCATGGTGCAGTTCCTTTTTCCAAAACTTTCTCAATTACCTAGAACATTTGATTAAATTCAGATTACTGGATTAAAAATAATTGCTTCACTTTTTTTTTTTGGAGACAAGAAAATCTTAAAATTAACAATTAGTAAAACTAATTTAATTCGAAATAAATTTAACAGAAAAAAATCGAAAAGTTTTACTTCCATGTGTAAATGGAGTAAATTTGACGAAAGGCAAACAAATCATTCTAAAAGTTTGAAAAGTTCTTTTTTTTTTAAATTAATATCAACAATTAATAACATTGGCTATATTATCACGTTCGCTAAGCATTTCACTGAGCGTTCGGGTACCAAGCACATTGCGAAGTGTTGTTTGCGCCAAAAGTTTCGTACTAAATTGTGCATCGTTTACATTTGTTACAGATATTACAGGATTAATGACCCGGAAATAAATTACTGCCTCAACGGACACCGTTACTGAATCACGACTAAGAAGTACTTGTGGCGGCACATCAAATGATAAAACTCGTAAATCCACCTGCAATTCAAATTTTTTATAAACAACACAATAAGGATAAATTGGAAATAAAAATAATCACAAATTATTATTAAAAATTTTGCTAAAAAATTTTCTGCAATTTAAAAATAAAATTTGTAGAGTTAAATTCTGAAAGATACTCTTTTAAATTGAAATTTTAAAAAAAGTAATTCATACAACATGAAATGTATCAATGCAAGGCATGACAAAAAATAATCCCGGTCCTTTGGTTCCACCACTGATAAGTCGTCCAAGTCTCATAACAACTGCTCGCTCATATTCTCTGTAATTTAAAATTGAAACTATCAAAAACTGATAAAGGAATAATTTTAAAAAAAATATTCACATTTGATGATATTTGACAAATTTTTGCATTAATCGAGAAGCAATCATAACAGCAAGTATTTTTCGATCATATTCAAGTTATAATCTTTATCAATTTAAATTATACTTTAATTTAAAAATGCATACCTGATAATTTTAAAACAAAATGGTAAACAAAATGGAAAAGTGATCACAACGAGTATCACTGAAAGTACATAAAGGCATGATGATATGAAAGGCGTTTTTTCCTGAAATTATCTTATTTTAATGATAATATGAAATGAAATCATTTTGCTCAAAAGCATTACTAAAATTGAATCTTACATTAGAAAAAAATTTGATCTAACATTTTAAATATTGAACCGAGTTGTATCGATCGGGTACAACCGATACAATCGTTCGAATACGCATGCTAAATTGTTTTTCTGTTTGTTAACGAATAATAACAGTACAACGTACTTATAAATATGTATAATTAATTGTGCAAAAATAATTACACTTCTGTAATCACAAATTTCAAATTATTCCGATTACGCTTAATATAATTTTATTGATCAAAATAGGAAAAAGTTTTATTATTTCACGCACAGCAGTGATTCGTATTTTGCAGATTCGATGAATCTTTCAAGATGAATTTAATTTCTTATTTTTTTTGATAATTGTTAAAGTATTTTTCGTCATAAATCTGTCGAAATTAACGATAATGATTGGCGGAGATTGAAAAGTTAAAATTAATCATGGTGGACAAGATATAACAAAAGTAGCCAATTGATTAAACTTTCAAGTATCATCTGATAGTTGATTATTGTTATTGTTATAATTGTTCTTGTTGATTCATCTTTGCATATTTTAATCTCATAAACAAATGATTCATTATTTCCTGCGTATTTAACAAAAGACTATAATGGTGCATTTTTTTTACTGTTGGTCATGCTTTATGAAGTCTGTTTTCCACTTAGTGAACTTTTTCATTTTTCAAACTTGTCTGGATGATATGTTTATACATAGAAACATCAGTAAAACAAAAAATAAAGAACAAAAAATATTTAACAATGTAAAAATTGCAGATGTTTTTCCACAAATTTAATATTTATATGTAAAAATAGAATGCTTTGAAAAAAATTAAACACATCATTGAAAATTTACAAAATTATCCAAGTTATTTGCTATTTTTTAAATTTGAAACATTTTTATGACATTGTTCACTTTAATGCATTTAATTTACTTTTACCATATGTATGTTTTTCTTTTTCTATTTACTTTGTAATTGTAGTGAAATTTTTCGAATGGTCGTTTCCATTTTACAATTTTAATCAATTTCGACGAATTTTTTATTTCATACAAATATTAAATCAACATACCTTTCTTTCATCAAGTAAATGACGAGTACGAATAAGCCAGCTTTGTGATCGTGCTCGAGTTGGTAACTCTTCGATCACATCCTGAACTAGGTTCAAATATTATTATGCCTATAACATATTATTATGATTTTTTTTTTTGAATATATTTCGATTTAGACATATATATATATTTTTTTTTTCGTCGGACTAATCAACGCATTAATTATTGTAAAATACTACTGAAGCAAAAATTGACCGTTTCGGCAAATAAAAATTAGGTAATAGCAAAATTTCTTGATTAGTCTTATCAGCTAATCAAATATTGCAGAACTTTTGTTCGTGATTAATCTAAAAAATTCGAAACTTTTTTGATTAAGCCTAATAAAAATTGATGAAAATTGACACATATTATATTTAAATAAATTTTCATTTATCTTCGATAAATTTCGGAAAAAATATAAACAAAATGTTGAATATTATCAAGCTGAAATAAACTACTGCTGAACCAACATATGCTTAATTAATTAATTAGTACAATTAATAGATTTAGGAGCAGGATATGAAATTGTTTCAGTTTGTTAAAAGTATTTATTGCTGATTTAGTTTTAATCCTTCGGATTTGTTTTAACTATTGAAATTTCAGTTGCATGTTAGCAGAAATTAAGCAAGAAGTTTGGCGATTTCAATATTTTATCAAAAAGAAGAAATAAACATGACGTCCCGTGGGAAATTTCTACGCGATATTAAATTATTATTTGAGTAAAAATGAAAAACTAGTACTATAAAAACGAAAACGTTTCAAATTACTTTCTCAACTACTTAGCAATTTGTAATTCGTGGAAATTTCATAAAACTTTTCGATATTTTATCGAAAACAAACAAATAAGCATTTAATCCCGTAGGAAATTTTTGCATAATATTGGATTATTGTTTAAGTTAAGATGAAATAACCAGTATGATAAAACTTTTCCTTTTTATGCAAATTTTATTTTACAAAAAAATTTTTTTAAATATTTTATTAAACAACAATTTTTTTTTTTTTACAAAATAGTTATAATAACAATTGTCTTAAAATAATGATTAAATAATGATTGTTGATAATAATTGTAAGTTTTTGTTTTTTTTTTTTTGAATTGTATGTTTTCTTGCTTTGATTTGACATTTTATATAAGAAAAAAAAAAAACACGCAGCCAATTAAGAGTAATTTTAAAAAAAATATAAAAGAAATGTGCAAATTTAAATATTTTCATAATTTCGTTTTTTATATTGTGAAAGAAAAAAATTAACCCAATTGAAAAAATAATTTTAGGAATATCAATTAAATTTTTTTTTCCTTCTCTCTATAAAATTGATTTGGTATATAATAAATAATATCAACGGGGGTGTTATTAATGTTGCTGAAAACAAAAATGCATGTAGTAGTACATTCAATGTTCTATGGTCAAATATAAAGTATACATTAAACTGCCGTCATGTAAAAGTTAAAAAGTTGCTTACAAACCTGGAACAACACACCTACTTGGATCATCTCTGCTGCAAGTACTAACTAGGCTCAATATTGTTTAACTTGACAAAAGGTTTCGAAATTGTTTTAAAATTCCTTCGTTTTTTTTTTAATTAAAAATTTCAGGGAATAAAAACAAATATTCACTTAAAATATTTATTTGAAAAATTTACCTAAATTCCTTGTTATTATATCTTCTAGTCTATAGAAGAAGAAAATCAGAATAGAAAGGTAGAGAAAGAGTGTGGGAGAATTTCAATTAAATTAGTTCTTTAAGAAGAAAAAAAAATATCTAATTATTTAGAAAATCAGAAATAACATATAAGTGTGGAATGAAATAATTTCTTACTTCCATCCATTGATTGTTTGCTTCCTTCGATCTATATTCATGGAATAATTGTTGCTTATGTGATTTAAATCGTTTAATTGATGATGATAATGATTGTGATAGCGATTGCACTCGTGATTGTAATTTTACTGATGATACTGATGCTGATGCTGATGACGACGATGTTGGTGGTGGTGGCAGTGGTGGTGGTGATGGTGGTGGTAATGATGGTGATGGTGATGATGGTGGTAGTTTTGTTGATGATGAGGATAATCGATGCGTCATTATCAATTAATTAGTGGCTTAATTGATGGATAATTATATTCGTAATAATAATAATAATAATATAACGATACAATTTATGAACATTATGAAATAATAGCTAAATTATGATTTATTCTTCTAAATAACTGCTATTAAAAATAAAATGACAATGGATGTATCTAAAAAAAAAAAAAAAAAAATCAAAAAAGAAGCAAAAAACAAAATAAAAGTAATTGAATAAAAAAATAAACAGACATAATTTCGATGAAATGGGAAATTAAAAATTGACAGAATTAAATTAGAAATTGAAATGCGACAAATGATAAATTAGCAATTTAATATTACTGTAAAAAAAAATGCTTCATTGTAATTTTACGTGGAAATATTTTTTTTATGTGTTATATGATATGAAATGATATATGGAAGATGATTAACGTTGATATAAATTTTTCGAATTTGGGTTGAGAATTTGGATAGGCTAAAAATTCTTGCTTTAACTCTCATTAATCTTTCTCTTCTGTCCTATTCTTTCATTTTCTTTTTTTCTCTTATTTTTTTCCTCTTATTTCCTATTTCTAGTCTATTTACCTGGCTTCCTCTTTCTCTCTCTCTCTCTCTCTTTCTCTCTCTTTCTCTACTCCTCTTTTTCTCTCTGTTTCATTTAATTTTAAAGTATAAAATTTAAATTTGTGAAATAAATTCCAATATCATATGCTATTTTCTTCCCCTCCTTCTTCCTTTCGTCTCACTTTTCTCATATGTAAAATTTGAATCTTTTAGAAATAATTTCCATATGATATTGAAATTAATGCTAACTTTTTTTTTTTTTTTTTTTTTTAAAGAAACTTTTGATTGAAAAAATTGTCTATTTCTTTTCTTAAAGTCTTTTTTATTAAATATTTCATATTAAAATTGTAATTTTTTGGAAAAAAAAAGTGAAAATGATAAGAAAAAAAGAATATTAAAATAGAGAAGAAGCATTCTAACAATTGAAATTTAAAAAAAAAAACAAAAAACACTGAAAAGGAAAATTCATATAAATTCCAATTTAGAAATAAAAACATGCAATCTTTAAATCATCCATCAAATTTATTTCCAATTTTTTTTTTCCTCAAATTTACTGCTTTTCTGCGTTTCTTATGTTTATAACAGGAAAAGAGAGAGAGAGAGAGAGAGAAGGAGAAAAAAAGAAAAAGCATTGAAATGATAAGAAATAGATTTCTCTTTTGTTTTGTTTTTTTTTTTTTTTTTTTTTTTGTTTGAATCATTTGAAAAATAGTTAATTTTTCGCTTGCTTACTGCAAAAATTATATATTTTTGTTAAATGAAGGAGAGAGTGAAAGAGAGAGAGAAAGAGAGAAGAATTTTTCCGAAACCAATTTTTAAAATCTTTGTTTGAAATTTTTTTTTCCTTTTTTTTTTTTTGTGCTAAACAGTTGTACATTATAGTTTATTATGAAAATTTTCAATTTATTTTTGAATGTTTTGAAGTTTAAATTTATGATTTTGTGGTTTATTTTAAATTTAATTGATGAAATTTTATGCTACACACTAATGCTAATGTTTATATTTCTGATAATGTCATTTCATTATATGCGAAATGCAATCAACTGCAAATATCATTACACAACATGAACGAATAAAAATATTTGACGTGTATTTACGTTGTATTCTACATCATATTCCACATCGTATTCTACTTGTTATTCTATAAAATTAAGGAAATCAAAATTCAATGTTTTTTTTTTTCAATATCAATTGAAAAATCAAAATTCACTTGAATTCTAATTTGATTATCTTTAAAACTTATCACTTACTCATTTAAAACAAACTTACTCATTTCTGTTCATATGTTATAATTTCAGACTATGTTGAAAATACAATATTCCAGAAATTTGATGTTTTTTTTTTTTTGACTTTGCTGTTTTCCTTTTTACTTATTTTATGACTAGAAAAAGACTATATTCCAGAAAGTACAGTATTCCTTGGAATTTGTCGTTTTTTTTGATGATTAAAAGAGCTGACTTGTACGTTAATATGTGTGAAAAAAACTGTGGCTTTTTTTTTTGGGGAAATATAATATATTAGACATAAAATAACTAACTGATTAATTAATTGACTAATATATTAGCAAGAATGATCCAATTTAAGCAGTTACATACTTTACTACTTCAATAATAAATAAAATACAAGCACAAATAAAATAAGACTTATTAATGGCAATAATAATTGTATATTTAAAACTAATTAACTATTAATTTGATATTGTTTATTAATATTTTGTTTTATTTATTAGTCATTTTGTTTTATTTATTAATTATATTGTTATTGATTATTATTTTGACAAGAAATAAAATTTAAAAGGCTACTTTGTAAAATTTTGAAAGTAAACAGTACTACTGTAACAACAGCTTTTTTAATGAAAGTAACAATATTTTTGTGTCGCTAAATGATTCAGAAGTAATAATGTCAATAAGTGTCATTTATATAAAAATTTCCTTTTTGCTTTTCGTCATTAGCAAAGTTTATTCTTGTCCCATATAAAATTGTAATTTATAATTTATGCTAAATTTTAGCAATTTCAATCACAACAAAACTTTCATTTGTCAATTCTAAACTGTAACACTTCAATTTTGTAATTTAAATTATGGAAATTTGATTTCAATTTGTGAAATTCTGAGCAGGAAAATTGCTAGAATCATTAAGATTTGTATTTTTTCAAATTCCACTCATTGATAATTTCATTCTGTGAAAAAAAAAAGAAAGAAGTAAGTGAACTTTTAACTTTTTCACTGATTACCAATTACAGTTGAAAAAAAGTGAATAGTATGTAATCCTTACATAATTGCACTCTTTAGCTATTTTTACTTCACCAATTAAAAATTGAATTTAAATCATTCACTAAGTATATAGCTGTATTTTGTTAAATTAAATCTATGTAACAAAAAAAAAAAAAAAAAGGAAAAACAGATGTATTTCTGAATAGTTAAATTCGAATATTTACAAAAATTTTAAACAAATGCAATATCAATATTTTAAATTATAATCAATCAGCAATTTGTGTGAAAATGTCACGGAAATAAAAATTGAAATATTTTTAATGAAGAAAAAAAGACCAATAATAGTTTTACCATAAAAGGTTATTTTATTCATTCTAATTTCAGTTATATTTCCATAAAATTATTAAGTAGACATTAAATACTGAGCAAAGAAAAAAGTTACTTGAAAGACAAAACTAAATGAGATAAAAGGATTAGCAAAAGTGCAGAGTGCTGGAAATCATTTAAAAAAAAAAAAAAATTGAAAGAATTTATCCTGCATTTTTCTTTCTTTCTTTCTCTCTTTCTACCTTTCTGTTTATCTTCTTCTCTGTTTTTAAATTTATTCAAAATACTTCCTGAGTTATACTGCATGAGATACATTAAATGTACTAATGTTAGCAATTTATCGAGTTTTTTCTTTTTTATAAGTTGAGCAAATTTATAACTGTCATTGACAACAAGAACAAAATCAACAAGTTTTTTATGAAATTATAGTTTAATTTTACAAGAGATAAAAATTTCCAATCTCAAATTAACAAATAATTTCCTAGAGGTTTCGATGAAAAAAAGGTATGGTCAAAAGTGAAAAACTGGCCCTGAAAATTTGTCACCGAAGAAATTTATTTTAAAAATAATATTTCATCACTGGAAATATGAAAACTGAAGAAAAAAAAACAAGTGAAATAAAACTGACAGCAAATAATAACAGCTAATAAAATATAAACTACGTTAAAATTATATTCAATGTAATAATATGATTATAATGCAATTTACAAATAAGCAATTCGACCAAATAAAACAATTTAGATAAGGCATTAAATTAATTATTAAAAACTATTTCATTCCTAAAGGTTCTTGAGCTCCACTCTGAATTAACTGATGTTCCTGAAAACGCAACGACATCCTTTGAGTCATCTTCAAAAATTTATCAAGACAATTCGAACAACATTGTTCCTCGCTGTTACTTAGCGTCCTGGAATATATATAAGTTATTCTAAATATTTATTAGTAGAAAAATCAAATATTTTGAGAGGAGAAATGAGCTTAAAATTTATACAAATGAAAAGCTATTGCGAGTAATTGAAATCAACCATAAAGCGAAAAAATTCCCTCTTTATTTCTATAACCATTCGATCTTTTAAATTACTGCAAAAAAAAAAAGAAAAAAACAAAGAAATCATCTCATTCACGAAAAAAAAAGACGGTCTCACTAAATCATTTTCCACTCTATCTCATTCAGAAAGTCATCAGTGGATATTATACGACAATTGCGGAAAAATGTCAAACTACTAGAGTCTTAATTATTAATTAATTCAATCCTAATAGTTCATTATTGAATTCACTCACTTATGCATCTCATATTTAAATTCAAAAATCTTTCCTAATTTACCTTAAGTGCAGCAAAATTTTTCAAATGTTCGAAACAAACAAAATTTGAAATAGAAAAATGAAATATTTCCATTTGATTAATCTATCGTATTTTTAAATTGTAATAAAACAAAAAAAAAAAAGAAAAAAAAAACTGAATGTTCGAAACAAGCAAACAGAATTTATTGATGTAAAGAAATATGGATGAAAATATTTTCAATATTTCTATCTAATAAATATCTAACAAGGAGATTTATATCGTATGTCTGTACAAGATTTATTTTTTGTAATTAATAAATTCAAATAAAAATTTATATTCATGATTCTTTTTTTTTTAAAATAGGATTACTTACCTTGTTGTAAAATCAGTTACGCAAGATGTGAAGCATTGTTCGGCAACAGTATTATATTGGGTTAAAAAATCTCTAAACGTTTTCAAATCTGTTTCTGTTGAATTCTCAGCCATTATTACCCGCTTCAAATTAGATCACGTTTGTAATGAATAGAACAGATTCGTCCAAAAATTTGCAGCTCGTTTTGCTAAACTGTCAGAATAAGAAATATGAAAACCTGTAAGATGATCGATGGACTTTTACTTTTTAATAAATAAATATTATTATTTTAACAACGAAAAAACTCCCTCTGTTTCTTTGAATCTATCATTCAGAAAAAAATTGTATTTGTCTATCCTTAACAACGCAATGTTACTATATCAAAATTTCCTCTAAATCTCATCAGCACCACTTTAAAACAAATACAAATCAATCATTCAGCTAGCAGTAAACAGGGAAAATCGAACAAAGCCTCATTTATTTTAATCTTTTGTGAAATCTCTAAAATTATTTCGTAAACTACTCGATTTCTGAAGAAACTGAATGGTATGGGATAACAATTCAGGTTCCCATCTTGCATTAAATACAGCCATTAAGCTTTCGCGCGTTTTGTAAAGAAATTGATATATTCATGAAAATTACCAAATCCATAAGCTAATGAGATATAATGATAAGATAAAAAAAAAATTTATAAGTGAACAAAAATCTCAAGTGATATGATTGATATGAATATACATGTTAAATGTTTAGTGATATGAATACACATGTCAAATGATATGAATATACATATTAAATACAATGCGTTCAATTTAAATTCGTAACAGCTTTCCGTATTAAAGCAAAACGCAAAAATGATCATAAAGGATGTACTATTGTACCATTCATTATCTTATTTCATTTGAAATGATTTCAATATCGATTCCGCAGCATCCGATATCTTATCTGACTGAAAAGAAGATTTTTAGTATTAAAATGCGCAAAACTACACTACAATTTTCTCTTAATACAACAATTACTGCTACTATTATCAATTAAGCAATGCTAGTAATATTGATAATTGTTGCAAGAAAATATCAATTGTCAAATTATTTTGTTCAATTTATCACCGATCATGATTGGCCGATAGCTGATTTAATTAAACACCTTACGAAAAATAATGCACATGCAAGCGATTTTTATTTCAAAAAAAAAAAAAAAAAAAATACTGCTGAATATGAGAACTTAACTAAACCATGGATAAAGCATTGCAAAAATTTTCAATATTTTTTTTTTTAAATTTTTTTAACAAGGAAAAATTAACTATTTCATTCAAATTACATAATCGTAAGCCATAAATTAATAAATTAAAATTTTAGGTTAGAAGCAAAGAACATCCAAGATGATTTTCCCTGCAAAATGAAAGATTTGAGCAGAAATGAAAAAGAGAAACCAAAAAAAAACTGTTACTTTGAAGAAACAAATACGAATGAATCGATCGTCATCCTTTTTGTTTTGATCGGTATAAAAAGCCGAGTTTGGTATCACTGCGAATTTCTAAAATCTTACTGTATTAGACAAATAACAATTCCCAAAAATTGCTTTTACTGTGGACAAGAAAACGAATTTAGCAAACCTTTTCACGACACATCCATCGCACAAAACAAAAGTCCAATGGATCATTACTTCCAAATATTTTGAATGGTCCGTCTAAATAAAATGAGTATTAAATACATGACGAACAATAACGACGGTTGCTCTTAAATGATTTAATATTGATTAACAAAGTGCTTCTGCTCAATAAATTAAGAATATTCCGGATCGTGAAAGAAAACAGACTTACCTAATTGTGAAGAATCGGCAACCATGAAATATACAGAATCAGGAATAATAGGTTTCATTCCAGCACAGCGTAGGATTGATGTCATTCGATCTCTCTGTACAATCAACTTAGATATAATTCCTTTTTTTAGATAGGTTTCTGCTGCATTCGTTTCCATTATAGCTAACCCTTTCTCGAATGCCCCGGCAACCGCTTGCTGTAAGCCGTGATTAAGTTATTCATATGTCAACTCTGCAATAAATAGTTGAAAAGTTTTAACCACGAACACGCTGATAAATATTTCCAATTAACTTTCTAACCAATTAATGTAGTATTTTTCTTTTTTAAAAAATGGCCTGCATTTCACATCCCTTAGCGCAGATGAGATCCTAATATCCTAGAATGTACAAAAGTATGCAGTACAATATCAAATGTACAATAGAATATTTAACTGTATAAAAATCATTTTCGATCGGAATACTCAAAAATATACCTGGATTGGTGTAGAACAAGTGAAGACACCATTCTAATGGAATCGTTTTAGTGGTTCCAGAAGTTCAGCTGGTGCAACTGACTATTCCAGTTTCCATCCTGTTACGCTAAACGCTTTTCCAGCGCTAACGATAGTTTCGCACGCTTGTACATATCAGGTAAACTAGCTTAAAAAATAACAAATATTAACACAATAGCAAAATTACCTCCAATTTTTATTTTCTATCATGCTAACAAACTTTTGTTTGAAGGTATACATTATATAACTTAAATAAAAAAACAAATTTTTACACAAACCGAAACGAATCATTTTCTTATCACCATATACATGCCAATCATGAACTTCGTCAACTATTATTCATAAATTATAACGAACATAGATGTCAGCTATCTTTTCCAGTTCTTCTCTATAAAATTTAATATTTCAAAAATCTCCAAAACAACTTTTACTAAAACTATTTATTCATTTTTTTTTTTTTTTTTTTTAAATACATCTAATACTCAGGATATCTGATAGTAATAAGTTTCTTAATACTTTTTTAATATCTAACAGCAATATGGTTCATATTACTAATCCTTCACTCATATTTCAATGTAAAGAGTGTACAAATTGACCCAATAAGTTCCCATATGGATACCAACAAGAACAATGGAAACAGTGTGGAATGAGAAACTCGGATCACTGAATGATGATTCTATTTTTATGGCGAAAGAAATCTTACTAAGAAATAACGGAAGCTATGTAAGCTGAGGAAAAATTGACTCGATAATTAATATATAATGATCAGCAAGGAAGCGTATAATAGTATCAATGGAAATTTTCAAACAATATTACCAAAAAATTAAAATAAAAAAAAAGAATAAGAAACAACATACTCTGTGAACAATTTTCCAGTCAGATTATGTGGATTATTGAGAACAATCATTTTCGTTCGACTGCTAATTTTTTCTTCAATCGCCTTTATATTTAACGTATAATGCTCACTGCTCCAAGATTCTGATGGTAAATCAAGCATTACTGGTATGAGTATACCACCTGCCATACGAATTTGTGGGACACAGCAATCAAATGCTGGATGAAGCACTGAAAACACAACGAAATGAACAACAGAAAATATATTTCGTCATATAACTAGTTATTCTAACTAACAGAGTAGATAACTTTCTAATAATAAATGAATACTTTACAATGTGATGTACTTGTCCCTGACATTATGTTAATGAGTATCAGCTTTCCCATCCTATGAGATACAAAACAGAAATGTTAAAGGCGAGTTAACACTGGGTCAATAAACATGACCTTTACAAATAAATAGAAAATACAAACCGATTATTTCAACGCCATTATCTAACCAACCCAAGAAAGAATAATAAGGCTATGCGGCAACTGTCACTAAAACATTTTGCTCTGCATCAACTTTTGCACCCAGTGTGTGTGAATAAAGTCTTGGCAAGGCATTCGTCTGGAAAAATAACCAGAAAATGTAAAAAAAAAAAAAAAAAAAATAGCCAAGAAAATAAACATTGACCCAATTAAAAGAAGCAAAAACTTACTAGTCTTGGATGACCAAAGCCTCTGCTATACTGATGCTAATCAATTCTTTCGGATTGTTTAGCAACATTTTCTAACATTTCAGCCACAAATATTGGTTCAGGTGTATCTGGAAAACCCTGCAACAATAATGGAATTTCAATCTATCCTTATGCTATCATAACAAACGATTGAGATATAAAAAATGACATCAAGCTTTTAGCTTTTGCACATGTAATTTATGTAAATTAGAGATAGACTATTTGAATTAATTAATCATAGAGTATAAGCAAACCATCTGTCCAATATTGACTGCTTTGCATTCTGCAATTAAACTTGTAAATTCCATCCTGCAAAATCAATAAAACATTATAGTTTTACACCACCGTAATACATTAAATACACCATTTTTCTTTGACTTAAATAAAAAAAATTTAAAAAAAAAAAAAAAAAAAAAAAAAAAAAGAAAACAAAAACAAAAAAGTAAACTGAAACACTTAATTACATATATTTCAATGATATAATGTAAAATATATAAATTGTCCGTTCAGTTAAATTTTTAAAAAATTAAAAAAGGTAAATAACATTGTTACATATAAATTATGTGAAATAACACTAAAGAAAAAAGAATAACATTACCAAATGCTTGCTTTAACATTTGCTACACGTTTCGAGAAATGTTGTAGCTGGTTGAATGAATAATAATTTCCGTCTTTTCGCTTTTTATTTTATTTATTAATGAACGCATTATACTGAAATGATAATGTAATTGTTTACTACTGTACAGTAAATCCTTCAAATAATCAATTCTTTCAAATATATTTACGAGTAAATATACATCGTTGAGAAATGAAGATGGATTGAATAATAGGAACGAATCCTTGCGCTACAAACTATTCCAACTTTAGACCAAAAATAACTATTTGGTTTCAATGTTTATGGTAGTAATTGCAAATTGAACGATTCATGAAAAGGTTGGAAAGTTATTGGCCTTTTTCAGCTGCTTGGCTGTTCAAGTCTGGAATAACCGAGTGTTTTCGGCCCAGAGTTTGATTGCATAAAATTTGAGCAAAAGTTTCAGCAGTTTGAGCTGGCTTGAAGTAATTTTTTTGGAATGTTCTGCAAATTTGTGGGATAACAGATCGATACAATGATGGGAATTTAATGTATGCATCATTTTATGAAATAATTTTTAACAAATTGAAATGTAATTTTAATTTACTTACGATGAAATGAAGCGTAAGTTATCGAGAAACATTTCAAAAATGATTCATTGTGGTGTTTTATTTGTGAAATGATGTTAAATGCTAGAAACAAACCGCATGGTTTTTTTTTTTTTTTAAAATTTTTTTTTTTTTTTTTTAAAACCTACTATACATAATATTTCATACACTGTTGAACAACTGTTATCATTAGGAAGATTTAACTGAATGAAAATCTCTCCGACAATATAAATGTAAGCTATGTGAGAAAAACACTTAAGCTGAATAGTGATGACCTGAAATTTACTCATTTTTAAAATCAATTTTCTTTTAAATCAAATTTTTAAATCATTTTAAAATCATTATAAGATTAACTGCAAAACATTTGCAAATCAAAGTTTTATATAGCATAGGCAAAATTTTACTTAATTGGAAAAGAGGCAAACAAACGTCCCAATTTTTACTTGCTTATGGTTTTTAAGAATATTTCTCAAATAATTTAAGTAATGAAAAGTGAAATGTATATCTCCTAAATTTTCCAATGTTTTTACTGTTCAAAATAACTAAACAGAGTACATAAGTAGTTAGGATAAAGTGAAAAGAAAAAAAAGAAAAAATTATTTGTTCAGATTAGTACAATTTTAAGCTAACAAATAAATAGTTATAACCTGGAGAATGTTAAACTCTGTGTGTACGATTTTGTAATTTCCCTTCTCTGCAACAGAAAAGTTAAGAATGATTACTGTTTTATTATTTATCATTGAAATGATAAATGATTTACTACAAATATAATTCGGTATTTTATTGAAGAAATAGAAATATTCCAATTGCATCCAAAAAAAAAAAAAAAGAGAAAACATTGAAATTACATTTATAAAAAAGAAAATATTTATTTCTGAGCACCTTTAATTCCTCCAGGTAATTGTAAAGTAATTATCACTTTTTTCCAAATAATTGTTTTTCAAGTAACTGTTACTTTTTATGCTAAATATCCAGAGAGGATGAGAGGGAAAGGTACAGAGAGACATAGAGAGACAAAAAATACAATTGACAACATCTCAAATGTTTGAACTCTTTGCCTGAACAAAATTTTATACATTCCGTAAAATTCCCAAAAAATTTCTGAAAATCTCAATAACTCCTTTTTTCTTTGCAAATAATACATTACAATAATTTCCTTATTCATTTGAGGAGAAATAATTGGTTTGCAACAAATTAATGAGAGAAATTTTTTTTAAATAATTAAATTTAAAAATTAAATTCAAAGAGAAAAAAAATCTCTCTTATGTGCATCATCATCATCAAAACATAACACAACCTGTACAGAAGAGATAAGTAAAATTATCAACATATCACATATATCTTACAGCATATCAGCATAATCAATTATTGCATTAATATCAAGCATATTATTATTAATATAATCATACAAAAAGGTATAGAATTTTAAAAAAAGGAAAAAAAGTTTTGTATTTTTTTAATACTTCCCTTTTTTTAAAATAAGATCTCAAAAATGATTGAAAATTATTTTCAGCGAAGAAATTTTCCAAAAAAATTCTTCCTTAATTCGAAAAATAATTAATTCCTTCGAAAATTATTTATCATTTTTTTTTTCAGCAAGTGTTTTCAAAAATGCTCTAAAAATAATTCAGCATAAGAGAAAAGTAGAAAGAATTTGGAAATGCAAAAGTACAAAACTAAAAAGCATACAAAAAAATAGAAGTTAAAAATCATTAAATGATAAAGAAGGCATGCAATCTTCTTCAATTCATACGACAATAATCATTTCTCATCATTATTATAATCATAAATACTGACAAATATGAAATTGGAAAAAAAAATGCAAATGAGAAAGAAGCACTTCTGAGAAATTATAAGTATTATTTTCATAAAACAATTGTGTATTGTAAAATTGGAAATCCATAAATTAAAAAATTCATTTCTTTTGTATTTCATTTTAAAAACTTAATAAAGTAATAAAAGCACAAGAAAAAGAAAAAAACAAAACGCTTAATGTTTGCAACATTTTTCCGGCAAGGCACAAATAATATCATTATTACTGGTTTACATGAAATCGTTAATAAATGTTTAACACAGATGGCAAATACATTACATCATACACCAACGTTGTTGATTCCCGATTCACTTCTTACTCTTACTGTATCCGTATTCAATTTCTAATGAGAATCCACAGTTATAATTTGTCTTAAGTATAATGCAACAATTAGATTAATTTATTCTGCTACTGAATTAACTGAAGCACTTTTCACTTGTCACTTGCGTGATTTTTACATCTTCTTCCAGACCACTTAGTATTAATAAAAATCTAAGTAGTGATGAAACACTCCAAAAAATAAAAATTAGGAAATAATGACATTTAATTCCAAGTAAGCACAATCTACTTCTTCTGTGTCACAATGATGGGTAAGAAGTAAATCTGAAGAAAGTAAACAATTAAAATCTGAATCATCATTTTTTAAGCTTTCTGTTGAATTTAAAAAAAATATATAAGTAAACAATGATATAAATACTGAATCACAGCATTAATATTTCCTTTCATACTGTGTAAACCAGTAGCACATTGATGATAAAAACCTGACAATAAAATTTATATATATATATATATATATATATATAATATATATATAAATATGTATATATATAATATATATATAAATATATATTTATTTATATATATGTAAATAAACATTATTTTTTTGAGCAAGAAATAACATACTGAAGAGCATCGTCGAAATCGGAGAAAATCTGAAAAAAAACAACTTAAAATATAATTATTTCACAGCGTAGTGCGATGGACAAAAGTGCCTTTTCGCACTTAGAAAAATATAATTTAGACTCAATTCTGTTTCGGATGCAGTAATTCGGGGTATCTGCGAGCAGTGCTATCAAGAAAGTCATTTGCATTATCTTACAAGTAAATAGTTTCCAGCTACTACGGTTTTCAGCAGCATATTTATCCACTTTCAGAAAAAAATCCTTTCTTAGGAGTAACAATCTCAGTTTTTCTTATCTGATAACCACTGTTGAGTTATGGTCAAAAAATCAACCAATCAAAAAAAAAAAAAAAGAAACAAAACGAACTTCACAATGTTTTTTTTCAGCCATTTCCCTGAGATAGCAAAATGCCATACGATATGACTCGTTACGTCTTTCAATATACTTCTTCAATTCCTCATCACCGTTTGGTGTACAAGCAAGCATTTCAGCACATTTTGGCACACAAATCGTCAGTTCCATTGTTGGATGACCAAGAAAATAGGCTACCTGAAATGAAAACAACTGATAAATGTGTCATTGTAACGATTTTAAACTGAAAATTATATAAGTAGGAATTGCTTGAGAACAAATGTTGTCTTAAAATTCATTGAATACGAGATTTTGATTCTGGAATCGCTTTTTTTTTCCAGCGATCGATTGCTGTTATGATTCAACAATTATATAGAGAAGTATACCTCAACCATGCCTGAAAGCATGGTCTCACAAGATGGTATATGATATAGTATGTGCCTTGTCATATGCAAAATTTTCAATCGTCTATGCCTTTCCACCATTAATTCCGAACCAAATGACAATCCTTTTCTGCTGCAAAAAAAAAAAAAAAAAATCTTTGGATCAGTTTTACTTGAAATTCTCGTATAGTCTGCGGAGAAAGTAAATGATTGGAACATAGAAATACACATAATCACTCTTCGAGAACTTAGTCTCAGCAAAGCGCAGGATGTTATTATCAAGAAATGCAGCGAGCTGTGATTTCTATGGTTCTGGTTTTGGAATTTCAAATTTGAAAATTATAACTGAAATCAAAAAATCTTAATATGTGACTAAACAACGTAAATTTAGCGTACTGTTTTCTTAAATTAATGTAAGTTTTCAAATTCTATATTTTAGGGATCGCGATCTCGAGAAGTCAGGAAAAAATAAAAAGCTGACTGTAGTTGCGGTGCAACACGATGATTAATCCACGAAAGATCAATATGACTCCTCGAACTACATCCAAGAAAAATATCATATCCATTCGCATTCATCCATCTCAGTGGATTCCCAACACTACTGTTGCTATGATATGACCGTTTTTTCAATACTGTAAATTTACCAGCTTTAAAATTTATCCAAATTTACCAAGTCTACATAACTATATCGCCTCAAAAAGTCCTGTTTTTTTCTTTTTGTTTTAATGCTGAATCTTTTGACAAATAACGATCTCATCCACTTGCTGTATAGATTTGTGGAAATCGTTAGATTTGAACCATAACCAAAAAATCTTACATTGCTTGTGTTTTTCCAGTGTCCCCAGATTTATGGTATCGAAGTATTAAAATATTAAAATTTAAAATGAAACAAGTATAATATGAAAGGCTATTCGAAATAACTATATTTTGCTTGGACTTTATTTAACCTTAATAACATCTAAAACGATTGAAAAACAAATAATTAAGGGATTTATAAATTAGTAGTCGGAAATATTTTATAAGGAGACAAATTTTCGAAACCAAAAATTTAGGTCTGAATAAATTCAGTAAAACTGTTCAGATGTTTTTTAGATTTCATTCAGTAAAACTGTTCAGATGTTTTTTAGATTTCAATGGTTAACAGAATAATTTCAATTTTAACTGTAATATTTAAATTTGGAGTAAAATCAGCAAAATTTCATCATCCATAAAAACAAATAATCGGTTATTTCGTGCTAAGGAGAAAACTTACAGCGTGAAGAAAGTGAGGTTGCATGCGTACTGCGATTCATCGACTGATAACAATAACTGAGCGGAATTTGCTGAGCAACGACATTGCAAGGCACAACGGTATGACCGTGTATTGGTAGTGATACTGCTGCTGCATTTAATAATTTCGCACGACGTCGTGCAACTGCATTTATTTTATAGCAATAGTAAATAGCTGAGAAAATTGCCACGAAAACATCAAATGCTAGAAATAGTGTCAGTAGGGGAATAAGTGGTGGCGTACGCAGGAAGAAATACACCGCCAATAATAATAAAATTTCAAACAAACCTAAAAAATTCATTTGAAATCAAATATCCATTAGTATAATTTACCAAAGCGGCTTAGCATAGAAGATAATGTGTAGTTTTTGCCGGGAAAATCAAGGTTCGATCCCTTTTTCGCTTCAGACCTATTAAGTTTTAACTGATGCTTCAATCTCGAACTCACAAATTTTTTTTCCGCCGCAGAAAAAGTGACCTTTCATTCAAACAAATAAAGGAAAACTGTTGATAGAAAAGGTCAATGAATTCAAAATCTTGAATAGCATATAAAAAAAGTGGATCTTTTCTCAAAAATTCACCTTTGCAAAGAAAAAATTCCTAAAAACAATAAAAACTAAATGATTCAAAAATGCGAAAATTTGATAACGGAGAAATTTCCGCTTTAACTTGACAATAAAAATCCAGGGGAACACTAAAGGTAGAGCGATTTATGCATTATAAAAATCCGAATAATAAGAATAACAAAAATGCAATACCTAGTAAGAGAAACTTGCTTCCACTCCACTTTGTTATACCATTTTTAACATTTCGTAAAACATTTTGTACGTGATTTATTGATTTCCGACATGCACGCCTCCCTCGTAGGAGCATATATGGAAGCCTTTGAAACGGATTGGACATTGCTTCGGACCAGCTCTTTTCCCCAATTATAATTTCATCAATGTAAAAAAGAGCATCCTGCAGTTAAGAATACTATCAGTTTCCATTGAACAACATGCAGAGTATTCTGGATGTCAGAAAAACGAGAAAATAAAATTAGAGACGTATAATGAAATACCGATATACCGATACCTATAGTGAAACAAACTGAAATGTAAAGTGTAACTTAGTAGCTTCTAAAATGGCGCCGGTCAGCATCACATAAAATCCAATGCTTTTGCAAGGGGAAGTTAATCATTTCTTCATTAAATCTTTAGAGTTTTGATTTGAAAAAAGTGAAACTTCCTGAAATATTTTTGAAACATTTGCAAGGAAAGTCAAGCAAGGAGTGAAATAAATGGTCGATATAAAATTGTGGCAAAACTTTTTTTTTTTTGAGAATAGAAAAAGCAAAACCTGAATGGACTTTAAGATGGGAACATCGTGCATTGTTAATATATCGTCAAGAAGATCACATGTACGTTGCCTATCAGGTAAATCCTCAGGGTGAGCTCGTTCCTTCCACTCTGATTGTCGCAAGAAAACAACCACCAGTTTCGGTGCTTTCCGAGCAGCGAAATGGGCGATTTCCAGAAATGATGTCGCATTAACAGTTACCGGATCAAGCACGAACAGAAATAGATTTGAATTCTGGAGTATAATTTTATTTTAGGTGTTCGTTATAAACATGAAACTGATTCATTATTGAATCTTTTCCTTCCTTGGACTTCCCGAAACCAGATAACCTTCTGCAACCCATTCCCTTTTTTTTAAATATATTAACTTTTGGACCGATTTATATTAGCATTTATATTTGCTCGCTGTCATTCTGCTTTCTAGGACTAAAAACTATTTATAGAATAATTAAGCAATATTAAAAAAAATTCCGCTCGCAAAAAAAACCTCTTTGGCAACGCTTTCTTCATTAATCATATGTTCATTCCAAACACTTCGCTGAGGATCATAATAACTGATGGCGCGTTTTTCTAAGTAAGGTATCACCTGTAACATGAAATTCACTGTTCCGTCAAGCAAATTTCTTATTTGAATTTTCAACTTTTTGAACACAGAGTCTTTGAACCACTGAACTATTTTAAAATCACAAATACAAAGAAATAATAATACTAACCAAGTCTCTTCGCCATACTGTGTTGCCACAGCTGCCACCTAAAAATACGTCATATATCGGTTTTGGCCGCAGTTCGTTAACCTGCTGAGCCACTGATTTAGCCGTCAAGAACTGGTTTGCAACGTAGAAGTCACAACCATTCTGTAATATTATTGATAATATTGTATCCAGAATACAACTGCTGTATTCTGGAATAAATTTGCAAAATGGAAAAAAATTTCGGAAGCTTTTACTAGTGTTACTTAAACAGCAGTTGTGAATTTTAGGATATTCATAAAAAATTCGCATTTCATAAACAGCTCCTGTGACTAAAATATCTTGCTCTCCATTCAAAATTTCCCCACAGACTGTAATACGAAAATTAAATATCCACTGCTTGCTTTATTTATCGTCCCTTTCCGTACATGTATATTTAAAATCATGTACCACAAAAATAATCAAGCTAATTAATTTATTTATTTATAGACACTCATTCCACAACTCTCTGAATCTCTTGTGCACTTTATTTCCTTTGTAATTGTACTTTTTTCTTTAAAATCTTTATCGAAACATTTGATCTGAGCCGAAATTCCTCTTTTGATAAGTTCAGAATGATGTAACAAAAACAAACGAATTTTTACGTCTCAAGGTAATCAATGAATTTCTAAATAAAATAAAGAAAAGTATGAAATCGGAGATATGATTAAAGGAGGAAATATAAAAAAAGGCGGAAGATAAATTTTGGAAAAAATAAAGGATAAAAAAGATTCAATAAAATTTAAAACAATGGACTGAATTCCATAAAAATTTTGATAATACATTTTGGAAAATTGAAATCTTTCGTTTCATCAGCCTCATCTAATCAATGCTGAGAAAATATAGTTTAAGAATGTAACATTAAAAGCAGACATAACCCATCTGCAATTTCTCTCATTGTATTAACTGCTTTTTCTCTTTTTCAACAAAAAACAAATAAAATTAAAATATTTGGAATTCAAAGACAATTTTAAATCAAACGGAAGGTAAAAAAGAAATTAACCGGTTTGGTGGCAGTGATTGTCGTGGTAACAAGATGCTGATGTTTGCTAATTTCGACAGTTGAAGTCCTTGACGGACTGAAACCCGACATTGATGATAACGTAGGCGTACACGTTGAACCATTACATTTCTTGAGCATTAGTAAAAGGATTCTTAGTGCAAGGCAAGTTATGGCATTCCGACAGATGCCTCAATATTGTCAGCATAGTAAGAAAATCTGGGAAAAACGAAAACAAAGTTTCCTTTTAATCTTTGAAATAAACTGGAATTATCGTAAATAATGAAAATCTAAAATGCATAATAAATCGATTTGAAATTACACATGATTATGAAAAGTGAGCTTTTAAGCAAAAATTTTCTAATTTAAAAATATCAAATCAAATCAAATCAAAAAAAAAAAAAAAAAAAATAGGAAGGAAACTGAAAGAATTTATAAATAACACATTCCTAGATATAAATAATAAATGATTGGAATTAAAAAAAAAAAAAAAAAAGAAAGAGGAACCAATTACGCAGAAGCGGTAATACATTAAATAATTTAACAACTGCCGCAGTATGCTTCATTAGCTATAATCTAGGTTAGCAAGAACATTTCGCATAAAACAGCTATGCATTAATAAAAATATAAATATTTAAAGGTTGCAGAAACCTTTAACAAAAATAACACCAACGTCTTAACGCCTAATTGTGATAATATAATTTTAAGGATATATAACTCTGAAAAAATGGACTATTTGATTGTAAAAAATGAGCATGATCGTCGTGCTTACTGTTATCCAAAGTGTTGCATAAGTGTAACATTGAGATACAGTATCATTGATGATGAGGAAATTTTAAAAAATTTCAAATATGATAATTGGTAAAAGTTGATTTAAATAGTTTATCATCAGCCAGATGATTCGTGTCTAGTTTTTTTTTTTTCATTAACAAACACACTGATTCGTGTTTGAGAAGAATCTAGTGGATACCATTGAAAATAACATTTCACTAGACTCTTCTCAAATACGAGTCAGTTTATTATTTGAGAAGAATCCAGTGAATATCACTGAAAACAGCAAGGAAAAATCTAATCTTTTGTCACCATACAATACAAAAGGTCGTATCATCGTCCAAGGATACAAACCTGGCGCCAAAAAAAAAAAGTGCACAAAATAAGGATAGTCGGATATAACGGCCCGTATCTTGGCCTGTTGGGCTTTGATAACTGGGATTTCGTCGTAGCATTAATGATCTCGGAATACACGAGCGAGCAATTTTTGAATTTTAGTCCATTTTAAAGTTGTAACAAAAAATTTGGTCGATGAGATTTTCAACTTTTTTTTTTTTTTTTTCAGTAAAGCTCTCATAAGCAATTAAGGTACAACATATTATGTAAAAGTAACCATCGGCTACTTGGCAAATTTGCGTTTATTTTTATTGGATAAACCGTAAAGAATGTTTAAGCTTTAATGTTTAAAAAAAAAAGTGTTTCAATCTCATAATCAGTATTTAAGTAAAATAAAATTGAAATTGCAATTTTTTTGTTTAACATTTGTCATAAAAAAATGCTAACAGTAGTATTTCTTTGCTAATATTTGAATTATAATAAGGATCGTTATTACTGATAAGCATAGTAATAATTGATGAATCATACTTGATTTTTCATAATTGTTAAAATAAATTATAACGATATCTAAAATTCAAGTGTTTGAATCCTTTTTTTTGCCAAATTTTTCCATATCATCAAATTGTGCATATGTTTAGATCAGTAATTTTTCAGCTATCAATCACACGATAGTATTGGTCGTAAAATATTCAATGCTTGCAGTTGCAGCAAAGAGGCAGTAGAAAATTGTGGCTATGTTAAAAAACAATACGTTAAAAAGTTCTAATTGAAATTTATTTTCAAACTAAAAGATTGAACCTCTCATGAATCTTCGCTGCAACTGAAAAAGCTACAATGATGTCTGATCTAAAAAAAGATTGAAAATTAATTGCTGGTATGAAATTAAAAAAAAAAAAAATTCTATTTTATGTTAACCAAAAAGAATACAAGAAAAAATATTATATTATCGAAATTATTAATTACTAATTACTCTAATTACTACTGATTCATCATATTGCCTTCTTACAATTTGCTTCTTTTGCTTCTTCAATGTATTTCAGTCTTTTTTTTTGTCTCTTCCAAACTAGTCTACAAAATCAGTAATCCAAATTAGGACATATAATAGATAAAAAGATTCAATTTCCGGTTTTTCTTTTTCGAATTTTTTTTAATTTTTGAATCACTTAGCATTAAAAGCTCTTTCTTTTTCTTTCTCTCTTTCCCTCTCTCTTTCTTCCTCTCTCTTTCATGTTTTTCTTACCGAGTAAAAACTCAAAACTCCATCAGTGTTTTTAATGATGGAAAGGTTCCCATTGAATGAATCATGAAATTTTTTTTTTGATCATGATAATAATAATAAGTGTAAATGATTTAATTTCTTTTTTTCTTCATTCTATCTTCTAAATTTCAATTTAATGAATTAATTTCAAATACTGATACAAACTGTTTCAGTTTCTTTTAGTAAAATAATTGAAATTATTTGCTAAGAATAAAATTAACTGCAATCAAAATTAACAATATACAAATATCATTTCTCAATTAAGCAAATAATAGATGTTTAGTTAGAAGAGATAAATAAATGAATGTAACATTTTTGGTATTTCAATAAATAAATGAATATTTTTGGTATACCGTACTCTTTCTACTCGTCATCCTTCTTCAATTGCGAATTATCATATATATATATATATATCTAAATCATTCAAATTATTCATTAGGAATTTACGGCATAATATAATTTTTGATCATTATCATTATAAAAGTTTTTTTTTTTTTTTTTCTTTTTTTTTTTTTTTTTTTTTTTTTTTTTTTTTTTTTAAATAAAGTAAAAATAAAAAAAAAAAAACAAATGGAAAAGGAAAGTGAATTGTTCGGAAGCAAATTTTCTACTTCCGGAATAAAACAATTTTTTTCCCGGTTTTTTTTCTTCATATTTTCTATCGAAGTTTTCTTACAAGCATTCCGATCATATTTCCTCAAATCATATTCTATTTCATATAAACACACAATTGGTCAAATTATTTAATTTTTATCAAAATATTCCCAAAATAACTGCTACTGGTTACTACGACTTATAAAACAGACCGATAAGCTTATATATATACACACATACACACATATATACATACACATACGTGTACATACACACACGCACGTAACGTACATAAACATACACATACAGACATACACGTATACACACATACATACACAAAGAGAGCTAAAAACTAATGCGTTTTTTTCCCCTTTGTAAAATAAATAATGCTGTATTGAAAGGCGGATGAAATAATGATGTCATTTTGGAATTTGCATTGATTCCTCTTTCACTATTTCACCAATTTCTTGTCGTACTTCTTCATTCTGAATTGATTTGAAAGAAAAAAAAAAAAAAAAAAAACAAAACGAACACTTCCATAGAATTTATATATATAGCAAGAGAGTGAGAGAAAGGGAGAGAGAGAGAGAGAAATAAGAAAAAATTTGAATTAAGGCCAGCTGTTGACATTTGTAAACATTTTGTTAGCAAAAAAAAAAAAGCTAAAAAACGAAAAAGTAAAATTATTTCCAATGAAATAATAATTATTTTATGAGAATAAAATTTTTCCTTTTAAAAAAAAAAAAAAAAAAAAAAAAAAAATTATTATATTTATTATTATTATAAAAATTTAAAAGAATGTTAGAAAATGAAATTTTATAATAATAATAATAATAATAATAATAATAATAATAATAATAATAATAATAATA